>JAODAL010006383.1:0-134101 GCA_025379985.1 Phyllomedusa bahiana | reverse complement strand
ATTTTGTCACGGATTTGCTGTTGATTTTTAACTTCTTAAAATGAATGGGTTACAATCAGGGCTGTGGAGTCGGCAAGCCAAAGCCCCGACTCTAACTCCTCAATTTTCCAAGACTCTGACTCCCGACTCCGACTCTCTCATACACGGCGAATGTTTAAGTAATAACTTTACTGTAGTAAAATGGTAACATCAGGCTGTTTATCCCCTTTTATGTTTACAATAATCAAGCTATTTAGGTAGAACAGACACGGGAAAAAGCAAAAGGGTAACAATGTTTGATCTTTTTAAAACACTTGGGGGTTTAGAGTTGAAGAAAAAGCTGTATTTGTATCCAAGTCCAGTCTGCTCCAACACTGGGAATGTGTAGAAGAGACCTGGGATCATATTTTAGTCAAGATATGCTTGAATCTGATCCAGAGCCCAGAAGGATTCAGGCAGTGTTGAAAACCAAAGTTGGATTTCCCAAATACTAACAAAATAATAAAAATTAAAATTTTGATTTTTAGGAGCAAAACAGTAACAATGCAGTTACAGGAAAGAATCTGCAGAACTAAGCAGATGCTAAATACTTGCAAGTCAAATTTATGTATAAGATAGATAAGGTGACTATATAAAATTACAGTAGCCTCATGCACAAAGCTGTAGTGGATGGAGAGATATGGAGCCTGAAAGTTACAAGTTCAAACCATTGTTACCATTTTGCTTGCTTGGATATGACTTTAGAACACAAAAATATTGTAAATATGCAAAACACTGCAGGAACATTTGTGGAGTCTCTGAATTTGTTCTGAGAAATAGTATTGCCTCCATCAGATCCTGCATATATGACCTCACATCTGATCTCATGATTTCCAGGCTAGAGAACGGCCTCTCTACACTAACTTGGGTTGGGGGCAAAGCGATGACCACAGGGGCAACATCTCTAACAATGTCAGGGTATAAAGGAATTGCCTCGCCCACAGTCAGTTTTGATGAATGGTTGAACTCTTCTACTTCTTTGAAAGCAGGTGAAAAATTTTGCTGAAATCTGTTTGCCCTGGGAGGAGAATCTTTTCCCCTGGGGCAGCACTTTGCCTGCTCCATGGCATCAATTACACTCCTTACGTGATAAGGCTGAAGATAAGGCCGGACACCATGGCTCTTGCTCTTTGCACTGCGTCGAACTTACTGGACCAACTTATTATATATTTTGGGAGTCGGTCCCTTTTATGACGACTCCGACTCCACAGCCCTGGTTACAATCCACTCTAAAATATGCATGGTCTCTAACAACATTTTTGTATAGATTTACCTGTGGATTTTGTGCAGAAAATCTGTTTAGTGTCCATTAACCCTAACTGCAGTCATGTGTTACTCCTCACATCTTCTTAGGGTATGTTCACACGGGGTAATTTCGGCGTGCATTTCGCCGCGTATTTGTGCTCGCATAGAGAACTATGGATTACGCCTCCTCTCCCCGCTCGTACAATACGATCGTATTGTACGCACGGGGAGATAAGCGACATGTCAATTATAATAATATACTAGTGAATGTCAATGGGGCTGGCGGGCTGCCATAAAGTATGCGCCGCAGTACATCGTGTGAACATACACTTAGGCACATTGCCACCAACAGACTCTTCTATTGGAAAGACTAATATTTTTTCTTTCATTTGGGCAATTTTTATTTTGTTTGCTCATTTGGATGCACAGATCTGTGCTGTATAGACTGAGGTATAGACTGCAATTAAATGTAATGACGTCTGCCATGTCATTGGGGCTTTACCAACCTACAGACTATAGAAGATGAGACAGGTGGAAAGGAGAAACACAGGATGGAAGGATCAGACTACATAGATTGGTTTGTAGTCCTTAACCAGGCTCAGACTGGCCCACTTGGAAGTAGCGGAAACAGCTGGTTTGTTGCTTAGCATGGTTGGATCAGAGCTCCTGTTTAGGGAGAGAGACAGAGAAAGAGAGACGGAAAGCAAGAGTCATGTGCAATAGCTGTAGAATGGGCCCAAAAAATAAACTGTTCTGGTGGGCCCCCAGGAACCGACTCCATTGGTGGGCCTTGTCAAACCAGTACTATACACTCAGTTACCATGAAGAGACATATGTATGCATAGGAGGGGTTTATGCAGAATGTTTAAGTGTGACTGGTGATATGCTTTACATTCTCTTTTCATTTGCTAGACCTGTCCATCTTTTTCCAGCATGTTACTTTTTGTGTTTTTGGCTAATATATAAAATAAAACCTACAGAAAAGTGGGAAAAAATTACTCAAAAAACCAGAAACATGGCCATACTCACTGCTAGAAAAAGCTGATGAGTCTAAACACAGCATAGAGGCAGCACACACCCCCATGCTATTAATGAAAAATACCCAGGTGCAGCTGATGGGTGGTAACCCATTCATCTCTCCACTAGGTGGACAGAAAGCTGCACCTTAAATTGACATCTATTCACATAGCATGAAAAAAAGCAAAAAAGCCACAGTACCATACGTTGTGAAACTATTCAGATACAAAAAAGACCCGTAAGACAGCCGCTCGCACACCTTCATGCATTAGGGGGGGGGGGGGGGGAGCTGCTGGTATTCTACTTGCAGCTAGTCCCCAGTACTGTTTTTTTTTTTTTTTCTTTTTTCTGCCCAACAGTACTGGGGACTGGATGCAAGTAGAATACCAGCAGCCGCCCCCCTCCCAATGCATGGAAGGTGTGCGAGCGGCTGTCTTACGGGTATTTTTGTATCGGTATAGTTTCCCAACGTATGGTACTGTGGCTTTTTTGCTTTTTTTCATGCTATGTCAAAAGAAGTAAAATTAAGTTGCAGCTTTCAGTCCACCTAGTGGAGAGATGAATGGGTTACCACCCATCAGCTGCACCTGGGTATTTTTCATTAATAGCATGGGGGTGTGTGCTGCCTCTGTGCTGTGTTTAGATGTAATATATAAAATACCCAAGTAAAATAAATAATCTACAAAACTTAAGGGAATTATGTTACACTATTGAAATTTTATGTTGGAAAAACTACTGAATATAAAAAAAAAAAAACCAAAACAAAAAAAACCCACACAAATATAGGGGTATGTTCACATGGTGTGTTTGCTCCGTGTGGACATAAGCTTTTGGATGCATGTTTGGATCAGTCTAGATGGACCCAAACACGCATCTAACAATGAGCAGTGTGATTTTACACTGCTCGCAATGTAAAACATGTATCGGCGTTCACATGAGTGATCCCAGATGTGTGTCTCATTGCGTCTTTTGGATCCGTTGCAAGACGGGCAGAAAACTTAAAGACAATTCATCTCAATCATAAATAAGTGATAAAAATCAACATCTAAATGAAGACGCTACAACTACCTGCACTACTGGTATAGAATATAGAAGAAATCCATATGTAAAAGAACAAAATGGATTTATATTAAAACAAAATGTATATCAACTAAAGACCTAGTGCATCATATACATAACAAAATATATATACTTAACAGAGGAATGGATCCAGCAGTGGGCTAGTAGTATGCAGCCCCCACGCACGTTTCACTTGCACTTTCTAAAGCAGGCATCCTCAAACTGTGGCCCTCCAGCTGTTGGGAAACTACACCTACCATCATGAATTTGTATAATCTATAACAGTGGGAATGATGGGAGTTGTAGTTTCTCAACAGCTGGAGGGCCGCAGTTTGAGGATGCCTGTTCTAAAGGGATAAAGAGAAAGTGGGAGCAAAAGCACAAGTGAAAAGTGCATGGGGGTTGCAAGCTCCTAGCCCACTGCTGGATCCATTCCTCTGTTAAGTATATATATTTTGTTATGTATATGATGCACTAGGTCTTTAGTTGATATACACTTTTGTTTTAATATAAATCTATTTTGTTCTTTTATATATGGATTTCTTCTATGTTATATATAATATATATATATATATATATATATATATATAAATATATATATATATATATAATTATATATATATATTATATATAATATATATATATATATATATATATAAAAAAATAATGTGTGTGTGTGTATATATATTTTGTTATGTATTTTGCGTATTATGTATGTAGGTGATATACACTTTATGCAAATATTTTTTGTTCTTCTATATATGGATTTCTTGTATATTCTACACCAGCAGTGTGGGTAGTTGTAGCGTCTTTATTTGGGTGTCGATTTTTATCATTTATATGTGGTTGTGCTGAATGGTCTCTTCGAAGTATAATGTGCCAATAAAATATCATCATTTTTATATTTGTTTGGGCGATTTGTCGTTTTTTTTTTTTATATCCTATACTTTCAGCCACTTGTCAGAGGAATTTTTTATTATGAGTTTTAACACTAACCCTATTTGTCTTCAGTCGTGTAAAAAATAAAAATAAAAATAAAGGGTACCCTGTTTCCCCGAAAATAAGACATTGTCTTATATTAATTTTTGCTCCTAAAGACGAGCGAAGACTTTTTTTCAGGGGTTGTCTTATTTTTCTATGAACAAGAATTCACATTTATTGTTGAACAAAACATCCACATGTATTAATACACTGTAGTGATTTCATCACAAACATCAGCATAAGCAGCCAAACTCTGAATTGCATAAACGAAATGCACCATGTCTTATTTTCGGAGGTGTCTTATTTTTGGGGAAACAGGGTATGTAACGCTCACCTATTATCTGCACCACCAGTAAGGAGACATTGAAGAATACACTTCATGACTGCAAATGAAATTGATATTCTTCACCTTGAAGTTTTTACTTGTCTTAATTCTTTTACCTCCCACCTTGGGCGAGGAGAGTTTAACCCACCCAACCTGCAAATGATTTGTGTGGCAAATGTCCCCGGTGGAGGGAGGTAAATGATAGTCTGGAGTGGCACTTTGGCCTTTGCCTCTTACCTTTCCTGAGCTGACATTATTTGGTGTCATGTTTCCCAGCTCAGGTTTCCATATACAGGGCGGAGAAATGACCTTTTGGAAAATTATTAGCGCGCTGACCTTGTCAGAGATATCAGTGCATTAACGGGAGTCTTGGCAGCGAGCACATTGCATGTGTGAGCAGCAACATCTAGAAAAGCAATTTCAGAAAATGTAATGAAATCAAAACAAAAAAATGCCTTTTTTTCTGATGTGAAGATGTTTATTAAGATAGGCTTTATGTAAGTGTGCGAGGGAAGAAATAATGTATTTGAACTACTTATACAAGTGGCGTAACCCTGTCGGTGCCGGCCCATTCTACAACAGACGGTAGGTTTTGGATGTTTTGAGCGATTGTTATGCAATTCGATGAGAGTAATGATTTTAATGTTTCCAGTGTGTTTGGCCATTACTTATTTCAGGGAGTCATTTTATAACCATCTAGTTCCCACCACAGGGTTTGATGGCATAATGCTAGGATATGCCACCAAAGTCTGAGAGGTGCAGGTCCCGCCTCCCGGGAACAGGCCTTCAAAAGTGTTGGCTCAGAATGGAGACCCAGATGCACTTGCACACTACTCTCCATTCTGTTCTATGGGAATTCCGAGTAGAGGTGAGCGGTAGGTTCGACTCTATTTCCATAGAACAGAACGGAGAGTTATGCGCAAGTGCGACCAGCTCTACTTTCTGTTCCTTCTCTAGGACTTGTCACCAAAGTCTGATAGGTAAAGGTGCCACCTCAAGGACCTGCACCTTTCTCGGGAATGGGCCCTCGAAAGTGTTGGCTCAGATTAGAGAGCTGGTTGCGCTTTCACACTACTCTCCATTCTGTTCTATGGGAATTCCAGGTAGAGGTGACCGGTAGGTTTGACTCATCTAGGATATGCCACTAAAGTATTATAGGTACAGGTGCGACCAGCTCTACTTTCTGTTCCATCGCTAGGATATGCCACCAAAGTCTGATGGGTGCTGGTCCCACTTCTAGGACTTGCACCTTTATCGGGAACAGCCCCTCGAAAGTGTTGGCTCAGATTAGAGAGCTGGTTGCGCTTGCACACTACTCTCCATTCTGTTCTATGGGAATTCCGAGTAGAGGTGCGTGGTGTTTGACTCTACTCCCATAGAACAGAACTGAGAGTTATACGCAAGTGCGACACTACTCTCCATTCTGTTCTATGGGAACTCCAGGTAGGGTGCCCGGTGGGTTTTTGATCTTTAAGGGATGCCACTAAAGTGATAGGTGCAGGTCCTACCTCTAGGACCTGCACCTTTCTCGGGAACAGGCCCTCGAAAGTGTTTGCTCAGAATAGAGAGCCGGTTGCGCTTGCACACTACTCTCCATTCTGTTTTTTTGGGAATTCGAGTAAGGTGGTGGTGTTTGACTCTACTCCCATAAAACAGAACTGAGAGATATGCGCAAGTGCGACCAGCTCTACATTCTGTTCCATAGTATTCTTGGGCTCGTTCCCTATTGGTGATACTCATACCTATCAGACTTTGATGGCATATGTTAGTGATATGCCATCAATGTCTATGGTGGAAACACCCCTTTAGGAAAATATCTTTGCTGTAGAATGGGCTGTGTTCAGATCTATTTTTTTCTTAGCTGCATATGATGCTTATTGACTTGCATTAAATACATTAGGTCCATTGTATCCCATGAACACATTTGGTGTGTAGGTAGGGAACATTCTGCAATATATAGATGGGAATAATTGTAAGCACAGTCTAAAACTTATACGCCCATAATTATTATAGGAGATAATAAAATAATCCGCCATTTTTATGATCTAAAAAATGCTATACTCGGAATTTTAAACCACTGCTGGTCCAAAGGCTTTAGTTGAAGCTCTGGAGGTGTCTTTGGTCTGTGTCTACAAGCATTTAGCACATGAGCAATGCGGCCATTCACTGACTTCAGTGGTCACATGGCTTTCTATTGGCATCACCAAATAGTGATGGGAATGGGGATGTTGGTTTAAATAGTTTGGCTGTAGTGGTCACATGCCTTGAAAAGATGTGTACGTTTTTTTTGTAAGGGAGTTGGACAACGCCTTTAACGCTGGCATATGTTCTTCCAGTCTTAACATACTTTATTTTAAGGGTATGTCTACACGGCAAAGATTCTCAGTTTTTTTACACGGATTTCGTATTTGAAAACCGTCAAAAACAAGACTCTAAAACCATCCCTGTAGACCTCAATAGAAGATTCGAGTTGTAGTCTAGACAGTTCAGATTTTCTGAGGTCAGATTTCAAAATGGGCACTTTTTTTCCCCCCAAACAACTTGGTACATGTTCAATAGTCCGCCATATTTCACTAGGAAAACAGTGGAAAATGTATCATTGAAGTCAATAGGGAGAATGAAAAATGGCCAGAAAAAAATTTTAAATTTTTGTTGCGGTTTTTTGTAAAGGGTTTTGGTTTTGGTTTTTTAAATTTCGGGGTTTTAGATATATTGGTCTACACAGAATAGGTATATCTATATGTGTGTGTATGTATGTGTGTGTATATTTTATGTTTTATATATATTATAAAATTTTATATATTATATATTTTTTTAAATATTTATATATTTTCGCACAACATATCCCACACCGTGTGAATATAAAGATAAAAACCACATAAATATATATATATATATATATTACACATACATAAAAATATTATAAATACACACTACAACATACATATATATATATATATATAATATTTTATATAAATATAAAATTTTATATATTTTTTATATATTTTACACAACACACACAAATTTATTTTTATTTTTTTAAAAAAGCGGCCCCCCCAATTGATTTCCAGGGCGCTGTACATTAAGGGGGGTTACATCCCTTACATAATTTCAAACGAGTACATTTAAAAAGGGATAAGAAAATTGGCACGACAGAGGGAGAGAGGCCCCTCCCCGCGATGGCTTACAATTACATGGGGGGGGGAAAAGGAGACAAGGGGGGTGAGGGGCAGAAATGTCTGTGGGGAAGTAGGGGACAAGTTTAGTGAAAGGTTTAGGCAAGCCTGAAGAAAGGGGTTTTTTCAGGTTGTTTTGAAGCTGGTGAAAGTGGAGGGGAGTCGGGAAGGGGTTGGGGCATTTGGGGTTCCCAGAGTGGGGGTTTGAAGCAGGGGAAAAGGGTTTTGGAGACGGTTGTGTGGGAGCTGAAAAGGGGGAGAGCAGGGGAGAAGGTCCTGTGAGGAGCGGAGGTGCGTGAGGGGGGGAATTTAAAAATTAGGGCAGAGATGTATGGAGGGGAGGGGTCATGGAGAGCCTTGTGGGGTCAGGGTTTAGTAGCTTGAAATGAATTCCCCGGGGGCAATGGGAACCCAAGTAAAAGGGATTGGCAGGGGGAGGGGCCCAGAGGAGTAGCGAGGAGAGAGGTGGTAAAGACGGGGGCAGAGATTAAAGGGATGGATTGGGGGGGGAGCGGGGGTCCTAGCGGGGAGGCCGGGAAAGGTGTTGCAGTAGTCTAGGTGGGGATGAAAGGGGCATGGACCAGCATTTTTGTAGTGTCATAGTTGAGGAATGAGGGGAAAGTGAGAATGTTTTTCAGGTGGAGGGGGCGGGCAAGGTGAGGGTTTGGAGTGGGGGTTTTGAAAGATAGGCAGAGTTTAGGATTCCCCCAAGGCAGGGGACTTGGGGGCCCGGGGTGAGAGTGTAGAGCCGTTGACTGAAATAGAAAAGATCGGGGGCAGGGGTAGAGTTGGTGGGGGAAAAGTGAGAGTTCTGTTTTCCCCCACATTTAGTTTTAGGAGACGTGTTGTAAAGGGGAGGAAATGGGACAGACAGGGGTACCGGGAGAGTAGAGAAGTGAAATTGGGCGGAGATGTAAAAGGTTGGGGTATCATCAAAATACAGGGGGTGGGTAAAACCCATGTGAGGTATGAGCTGACGGGGCCCAAGGGGTTTTGTTTGAGAAGGTAGTGGGCCCAGGACTGACCCTTGGGGGAAACCACCGACAGAGAGAGGCCGGGGGGGGAGGGGGGTGGAGCGGAATGAGGACGCTGAAAGTCCGTTTCAGTGAGGTACGAGGGGACCCGGGAAAAGAGCCAAGTCTTTTGATGGGGGGAAGGAGAGGATTTGAGCAGGAGGGAATGGTCGACAGTGTAAAAGGGCAGAGGAAAGGTCTAAGAGGAGGAGCACAGATTTAGTGGCATGAGGTTTAGCGTTACGGGTAAATTAGTGATTTGGGGTTAGGGCGGTTTCGGTAGAGTGGTGAGGTCGAAAAAACCAGATTGTAGGGGGTCAAGAAGGAGTTGGAGGAGAGGTGGGAGGACAGCTAAAGAAGACGTGCTGCTCGAGGGATTTGGAAGAAAAAGGGGGAGGTGAGTTTTGGGGGATGTTGGACAGAGAAGAGGGGTAAAGGGTTTTTTTTTTTTAGGTTTGGGAAGTGTTTGTAGCTTTTTTTAAAAAGGGGAAGGGAAGATGCCAGAGGTTTTTGATAGGTTGAAGAGTGGGTGAGGGTGGGATGATAGAAGCACTGAGGTCGGGGATGAGGGGGAAAGGGCAGTGGTAAAGGATAAGGTGTGAGGTTGGATTTGGACAGAAAGGGGGAAAGGGCTTGCATGAGTGACCGTGGGGAAGAAAATTTAAAGGGGGGAAGGCGGGTTGGAAAGGGGTAGGGGGGGGTTTGGGGGGGAAAATGCAGGGAAGCTTTCTTGATGAGGTTGATCATTTTGGAGGAATTTGAAGGCCAAAGACCTCAGCTGAAAGGAGGGATGGGGGAGGGGGTGTTGTTGGACGGGAAGAGAGTTGAAGGTTTGAATAATTGTCGGGGGTTTTTCACAGGGGGAAAAGAGAGGGGTTTAAATAGTCCTGTTGGCTGAGGGGAGTGCGGATTTTAAAGGGTCTGAGTGACGTGTTTGTATAAAGGCAAAGCATCAATGGAGTGAGTTTTCTTCCCGGCGTTCGGCAGCCCTCTGGACGCACCCCCTCAGCTTTTTGGTAGAGTCTGTGTGCCAGGGTTGTCTGTTTTTTTGGGGGTTTTGTTGTGTGTGAGGGGAAAGGGGAAAAGTTAAAGGGGCTTTGAGGGTTTGGTAGGGTTTTGTAAAAATTTTGGGGGCTGCTTTGGGGTCATTGAATGGGGAGATAGGGGAAAAAGAGGTGTAAGAGAGTCAGAGAGAGTGTGGGGGTTTTAAATTTTTTGTAGATTCCTGCGGGGGTCGTACTGGATTTTGAGACGGAGGAGCAGGGGGGGGAGGAGATAGTGGTAAAGGGAAAAAGAAAGGTTGTGGTCGGATATGGGGTTTGTGGAGAGTTAGAGATGCCCCGTTTGGGAGCAGAGGCGGGTGAAGATGAAAAATCCATTTTGTGTCCATTTTTGGGTGAGTGGTCCTGAGGTCCACTGGGAGGGGGTTAAAGGGGGACCCAGAGTGAAAGGATTTTTGTTGGAAGCGGTGGGGGGTCGTTTTGGGAAAGTTGAAGTTTTCCCCGATGATAGTGGGGATGTCGGTGGAAAGAAAGTGGAGAAGCCAGGAAGCAAAATGGTCGAAAGGGGAGTGGCAGGGGCCCGGCGGGGCGGTAGGGCAACAGCCACTTGGGGGGTCGGGGGGGGCGTTGATGCGGAAAAAGTGCCCCTTTAAAGGAGAAGAGGGTGAGGGAAGGCAGGGTGGGCGGGGACAAAAGGGGCAGGTGTCAGACCCAAAAGGAGGCCGACACCTCCCCATGCTTTTTAACCCCGGGGGGGGAGGTGTGGGTAAGTTGGAGGGCCCCTAAAAAAGAGTGCAGGGAGGGGAGACTGTGGGGGGGGGTCAGCCCGGTTTCAGTTTAGACAAGGAAGAAATTTAAATTGCGTGAGATGAACAGTCATGTATGTATGAGAAATTTATTACCCTACCCGAAAAACGCATTCCCGAGGGGCTCCAAAAGGGGAGGGGTGGGGGGAGCAGGGTCAGAGGGGGTGTGGGATCTTTGGGTTTAAGGGGTTAGCGGAATTAGTAGGGGGGGTTTTTAAATTTTTGTTCGGGAGCAAAGGGGGTATGGTGGGAATGTGCTTGGGTGGCCCTGGGTTGGGGGTTTTGTCCCCCGGGAAACCAGAGGGGCAGTGGGGGGGTGAGTAGGTGGCGTAGGGGTAGGGCCCGTAGTTTGGAAAGGGGTTTTTTTGGTGCGGAGGGCATTGAAACCCCGTGAGGAAGAGGTTTTTGGGGGCGGGGGAGACAGGTTTTGAGGGTAGAATGCAGGGGGAAAATTAGGTTCATTGTCCAGCGAGGGAGTTTGGGGATAAGCCGTAAGTGTGAGGAGAGTGGAGATGGCGATGATGAGGGAAAAGAAGAGCATAGTGTTAGATCACAGTTGGGGCAGTTAGATGTCTGGCGGGACAGTTTATTTGGGGGTGCCCTCTGGGTGGGACAGGTTTTTTGGGGGTGCCCCCTTTGGTGGGACGTTGATGGAGGCAGTCCCCTGGCTGGGGCCCCCCCCCCCCGGTGGGTGGAGGCGTCTCTGGGTGGGACAAAGGGGATGGAGGGGCTCTCTGGGTGGGGGGCAGGTGATGGAGGCGCTCTTGGCTGGGAAGGGGGGGGGGGGCGCTCTCTGGCTGGGACAAAGGGGAAGGAGGCGCTTCTGGCTGGGCAGGTGATGGGGGGCGCTCTCTGGGGTGGGCAGGTGATGGAGGCGCTTCTGGCTGGGACAGGTGATGGAGGCGCTTTCCCGGCGGGACAGGTTGATGGGAGGCGCTCTCTGGCTGGGACAGGTGATGGAGGCGCTCTTGGCTGGGCAGGTGATGGAGGCGCTCTCTGGTGGGACAGGTTTATGGAGGGGCTCTCCCGGCTGGGGGACAAAGGGGATGGAGGCGCTCTTGGGGGGACCCGGGGATGGAGGGGCTCTCTGGTGGGGACAGGTGATGGAGGCGCTCTTTTTGGCTGGGGGCAGGTGATGGGGGGGGGCTCTCTGGTTTGGGGCCGGTGATGGAGGCGCTCTCGGCTTTTAGGGCGGTGTGGAGGCGCCTTTTTGGCTGGGGGGCAGGTGAGGAGGCGCTTCGGGGTGGGACCCGGTGATGGGGGGCGCTCTCTGGCTGGGTCAGGGGATGGAGGCGCCTCTGGCTGGGACAGGTTTGTGGAGGCGTCTCTGGTGGGACAGGTGATGGGGCGTCTCTGGCTTGGGGAAAGGGGATGGAAAGGGGCTCTTGGCTGGGAAAGGTTTATGGGGCGTCTTGGTGGGACAGGTGATGGAAAGGGCTCTTGGCTGGGGGCAGGTGATGGAGGCGCTCTCTGGGGTGGGGGAAAGGGGATGGTGGCGCTCTCTGGCTGGGACCCGGTGATGGAGGCCCCTCTTGGCTGGGAAAAGGTGATGGAGGCGCTCTCTGGCTGGGACAGGTGATGGAGGCGCTCTTGGCTGGGACAGGGGATGGGGGCGCTTCTGGCTGGGACAGGTGATTTGGGGGCGTCTCTGGCTGGGATAGGGATTGGAGGCGCTCTGGTGGGACAGGTGATTTGGGGGCGTCTCTGGCTGGGACAGGTGATGGAGGCGCTCTCTGGCTGGGACAGGGGATGGAGGGGGCTCTCTGGGTGGGACAGGTGGGTGGAGGCGCTCTTTGGTGGGGGCAGGTGATGGAGGCGCTCTCTGGCCCGGGACAGGTGATGGAGGGCTTCTGGCTGGGACAGGTGTTTGGGGGCGCTTCTGGTGGGAAGGTGATGGAGGCGCTCTCTGGGGGTGGGGGAAGGGGGGATGGAGGCGCTCTCTGGCTGGGACAGGTGATGGAGGCGCTTCTGGGGGACGGGGGATGGGGCGTTTGGGTGGGGACAGGGGATGGAGGCGCTCCTGGCTGGGGGCAGGGGATGGGGGCGCTCCCTGGCTGGGACGGTAGATGGGGGCGCTCCCTGGCTGGGAAAAGGGGGGTTTGGGGGCGCTCCCCCGGTGGGAAAAAAAAAAACCCCCCCCCCCCCCCCCCCCCCCCCCCCCCCCCCCCCCCCGGGGATGGAGGGGCTCCCCTGGGTGGGACAGGGGATGGAGGCGGGCCCCCGGCTGGGGCAGGGGTGGGGCGCTCCCCGGATGGGCAGGGGGTGGGGCGCTCCCTGGCGGGGGCAGGGGATGGGGCGCTCCCCGGCTGGGACAGGGGATGGAAGGGGGGGGCTTTCCCCCGGTGGGGAAAAGGGGATGGAGGCGCTCCCTGGTGGGACGGGGAGGAGGCGCTCCTGGCTGGGACAGGGGGGTGGAGGGCTCCCTGGCTGGGAAGGGGTTTGGGGGCGCCCCCCTGGCTGGGGGCAGGGGTTTGGGGGCGCTCCCTGGGCCCCATATTCATATATATAATATTATATATTAAAATATATTTTAATATATATATAAAATATAAATATAAAATAAAATATATATATATATATATATATATTATATATATATATATATATACACACACGTAAATATTTATATATATCTATATGCAAATAAATGTATATATATAGAGAGAGAGAGAGAGAGAGAGAGAGAGAGAGAGCTATTCTGTGTAGATGTATTTTGTCCATTGACGAGTATTTTGTCCTTTGTTGTGTGGACGCAGCCTTAGTCTGTTCCAAAGTTAAAATATTAAATATCTTTGCTTTCTTTGGACAGGTATAAACTTAGATTTATGCAAAAATGTGCGCTCTTTATCTGATTCTCTAATTAATTAATCTGACACTTCTACATGCATATGCACAGACATTTCGACATGCACAGCCGCCTCAGCAGATGCTTTGACGCTTGCACAAACGCGGAGATGCTTGAGTGCCAAAAAAAGTCAATTTTTATGTGCAACTTTTTTGAGCTCCTCCATAACTGCATTAAAGTCAATGTATTTCACCTCAATTTAAACATAGATGTGCTGGTATTTCCGCTGGTGGCTGAATGATGGCTGTGGTTAGAACTGTTACCTTGCAGCAGTGGGGTCCTGGACTCTAATGCCACCAGGGTCAACATCTGCAGTTAGTTTGTATGTTCTTCCCTTGTTTGCATGGGTTCCCCCCCACACTCCAAAAAACATGCTTATAGATCCATCTGGAGTTGTGACTGAGAGCCCCTATGTGAATAATGACCATTCTGTACAGTGCTGTGGAAGCTAACAGCGCTATATTAATGAATAACATAAAATAGCCCAGTGATCCACAGTGAACAGACATAAAACAAAGTTTATTGCTAGTGCGTAGTGGAGTAAGGCGAAATAACTGATGGCCAGGCGAGTTGTGTATCGTGTTGGGCCGCCTTTTAGTCAATTTGGTTGATTTTACGTTTAACTTCTTTGCATAAGATTGCTTAGGCAATAAATATTTAGCAGTTATCGAGATAGATTAGTAAAGGCTAGGAAATTCTGCTGATATGGAAGCACTGGGTGATTTGTACAAAGAACTCCCATGTCCTTGTCAGATTTTATTACCTTCTAAGCTCATTTGGACCCCAAGAGAATATTAAACTGGTACTTACCATTGCCAATAGTTTTAAGACCCATGCTGCCTTCTCTATAGGCTCATACCACACACTTTGTTAATCACGCCTGCTGGAGTAAGAACTTGTCTCACAACGAGGCTACAGAAAAATAGATTGCATGGGATTAGAAACAGCGCCCCCCTTGACTGTGGGCTTTGTCCAGTATTGCATTTTTGCTCTTTTCTGTGTATTTTATTTATCATATTCATTTATATATTGCTGCTATATTGCACAATGCTGTACAGGGATTGTCATCCTTTCACTCTAAATCCTTTTGGCCCAGATTAAAGGGGTTGTCTCACTACATTGATTCATCTCACCTCAGTCCTGTTTTCTTGGTTTCACTTTGAGTTCAGGGGCGGGTTTACTGGCTTCCACTAGGCTGCAGTACAAGCCAGGTCTGTAGCTGTGGCAACCAGTGCTTGCAACCTATCAGGAGAGATTGAACAGGTCTGTAGATACAGCAACCAGTGCTGGCAGCCTATCAGGATAGATCAAACAGGTCTGTAGCTATAGTGACCTGAGAAGCTGATGATGCAGCCCATACAAGAGGGGATATCTAGAAATAGGTATTATACTGCTAATGGACACATATTGCAAAGTGATTTGTTTTTGCAAGATCTTAAACATAAAAAGCAATCATTGTAGTGAGACAATCCCTTTAACCTATCAGCATGTTGTTGATGTGTGGTGGAAACCATGCAAACTTGGACAGAACATACAAATACCTTGCAGATGCTGTCCTTGATGGGATTTGAACCGAGGATCCAAGTGCTGCAGGGCAACCGTGCTAACTACTGTGCTGCTGTGTGTCTATCTGTCTGAGTGTCTGTCTTCTCTCTGGTATCAAACTCATCCAAGCACATTGCGGTAGGAAGCGCTTTGTCCTACCTTCCATGTAAGGGGAGACTGAGGCCGAGACACCGCAAAGGATCTTGGGCCTTGTGATTTTGCAGGGCAAAGGGAAACTGCTTTCGAACAGGAAATGTTGCTGCTCGGGTGAAGTGAAGGGAGGTTACATAGGTTACACAAATTAGTGCAGAAAACATCACAGGGAAATGACTGAATATTTAGGCCAGCCAGATGATGTTGTTTTTTTTAATTTTAGTTTGCAGAACAACCCCTTTTAAATATAAGTATGTTTTTGATACAGGACTAACTTCTTAATTTGTTTCATTCCTGTTATTTACGTGTTAGCGTGTGTCCAATAGTTTGAGAACTGGTCTGCGTTTCACTTTTAGGAAAGCATCTTGCTTGTTTACTGTAGTTTGCTCCTATTAACTTAACTTTTAATCAGAAAGATTCCTAAAAGCACATGTACATACGGCCCAAGAGTAGAATGCCCAGCCAGTTTTCAGAAGATGAAGCTATATATAGCTAGTGCTAATTGGCACTCACAGGGTTAAGCACTCTAACGAAACTGCTCTACAGCAGTCACAGGGTTAAACACTAGGCAAAAGCTATGGATTCTTAGAGCATACAAGGACCAAACGTATTAAAGTTTTTAGGTTTAATAGACAAATGGCACAGCGCTTACAAAAATAAAGAAAAAATAGGATGACGTACACACATACATACATGCAATAAAAGTTATAAAATAAAAGGGAGAAATTTCAGAAAACACCTAACACTTAAAACACAGAGGATTTCCTGGTCCTCCGGGTAAGGTGGAAATTGGACCACAGCTCAGATGATGACTGAACCTCCTGCTGTGAACAGGTTTTTTCTGTTGTGACAATATTTTATAGTATGAAAACTCAGTTATGATTTCAGATCTGCATCAGTTCATTAGGGTAATTTGTTGTCCATGAAGGATCAGTTAGGTGACAAGGGAGAAGGGCCAGGAATATCTAATTGTATCTGTTCTTCGATTGAACCATTGTAACGTGTTGGGGGATGTTAAGGTTAGATGGACAGACCCTCACCTGTCCATCTTTTAAAGTAGATAAGTCAAAAGTCACACTTGAATCTAACCTCCGTCCTCAATAAATCAAACCTACTGCTTTCTGACAGGAATTTATGATATTTGTAGTTGGTGGAATGTACACAACACACTTTTTCTATTACACGCTCCGAAAAGGGCGGCCCTACCTAGCAGTGGCTGACCCTGTAATGTGCTAGCAATAAGCCCTAAAGAAATGCATTAAAGAGTGAAAATAAATATGCAAATAGACTTGGATAATGCAGACATGATATGATTGGTAAATCACACATAAGAAGTCTAAATTTCCAATGCGTTTCCCCCTCACAGAGAAATAAGAGTTCTTAAAGGGGTTTTGCCACGATCTAATGTTGACATGGGATCCTCCAAAATGGGTATTTAATCACTTTTCTAAATATATGTCATTAAAGTGAAACCTGTGAGATCTACAGCCTTCCTTACATGCCCTTAGTTTCCTGACAGTATACATTAGACACGACCAGGAGCTGACAGGAGCCGACCTGGCCGCGCTTGCGTTGTTCGCACTTCTTATCTGATGATGGGGAACATGAACGAGCTTTGAAGGGACTGGGGAGAAAAGATCCTTTGTCTTTTGTATAGAGAATGCACTGGTTGTGATGTAATTATCTGAGTAAACATAGACGCTCCCTACTTAACAAACCCCCCCCCCTTCCAATCCCCTTCCAATCAGTTTGTGAACAAGAGAAAGAATGCTGCCTGCTCAGAGCTTATCTTCTCTCCTGTGCACAATACAGTTATCCCCTGTGGATTACCCGAACAGTGTTTACTCAACTACTGTACAGAGACTGAATATCAGGAGAGTGCATGGGAGGTGGTGCAATGACATGACAGAGGAGGTACTTGTTTTTTTAAACCCAGAAACGCAACGCCCCTTTTTTCAAGTCTCGAGCGGAGTATCAGCCTGTTAGGTGAGGAACTAACTTCTTGGAAAAACCCTTTAAGGGGACACACAAATGTATATACAATAATGGATGTGACCAGCACTAAAGACTCATGATGGGCTAAACCTCAATTGTCCTTATGAGAAGATTTTTCAGATAGACTTGATACTGTATATGAAAGAGGCTGGTCCCCTCTTGAGCCATATGTACAAGTGATTTTAGACATTTTTTTATTAAATGTTTTAATAGGATCATTTTTTTCTGTTCTGTGATTTTTTATTTTTTTTTAACACTTGTGCTAGTGACTTCCTATTTGGTCCATTACTTTCCTCCCAGTGACTCCACTTTACTTAACATGTTTTGTAGCGTCGGGCATAAATTTGGTCTTGTTACAACATAAGCGCCCTATTTTTTCTATTACCCTTCCCGTATGGCGGTCTGTGCCTCCCACTCACCGTTCTGGTCTGCGGGCATCCGAAGGCAGCATTTAGGGACCTCCTAAGAAGCTCCTGTGCAGTGCACCGTCCTAGCAGATTGCTGCATGGATTTGCAAAGGATTAAAGTTAATTAAGGAACTGTTCTATTCTTTCATTTGCCACTATCTGTCAGCTATTTACATGCTAATGTTCGGCCTGCCATGGAGAAAAGGAGAGGTGTCAGCAATGGGCATATTATCATACCGGGAGACAGCGGAAAATAATGAGATGAGCAATTTATTTCATGGGGGAAGAAAAAAACTCAATTGAAAGTCTGTTGCTCAGTAGTTTGTGTGTTTTTGTTGTGTGTGATCCAAGTGAAAATAATTCACTCCATTAAAGGCTGAATAATAAACTCTGCATAATGCATTATACACAGACAAATCACAACAGAGCACAGGCACGCTTTCTATAAAAAAAATTAAAAAAAATTCTGAAAAAATAATGTACAAGAGATGGATGAGCGGCTTCTGCTTATAATTCTGCAGTGAATTCTTGTATTTATATATGCATGGGACATTACTGATCCAGTGCGGTGAACCTGCAAAAATAGCCTGTGGCACAGAGCTTACAATCTAACCGTGCAGTCAGCTGAAGAGACCTGTACCCCGCATGGAAATTTTTTATTGCTGTCCTAGTCATTAAAGGTAATGTATTATGTATTTCATCTTCGTTCCATATTGTGTATGTAAAAGAGATGTAAATTTCAGTAATTTTTTTTCTTTTAAGAATGTTTCTTTCTGTATTCTGTCTATGTATACTGTACATAGAAGCCGGGTATACACGCTTTATGGCAGCTGCAGTGACTGGGTGTTACAGAGGACCTGTGACAGCCGCTGACATATCTGTTTTAGTAAATAATAGTATTCCCCATGAAATTACTGTTGTGGAGCTTTTTCCTTTAGATCTGTCGTGTATGGTTTCCTTGTTATTTCTCCTAGAACTGTATTAAAAATCTGTCAGCTGGGCGTGTCCTTGCGCAGTCTAGCATTGTCCAGTCTGAGCTGACTGACCATATATATGTATAGTGTTGCTATCTTGATTTATCTGTACCTCCAGCAGTGCAAAAGTGCTGTAATTTAACCTCCAACCCACTTATGGTAATAAGATGACTCTGCAGATGTTGTACTAGTCTACACAGCAAAGTTGACGAGTAAGCTACAGGAAGTAGTAAATGTCATCCCATTTTGTTGGATTTATAGCAGGAGCAATGATTTGATGTTAATAGTCTGCTTAATACAGTCTATAGAAATTGATATAACCCCCTTACCTACAAACCAGGGACTGTCAGATTGGTTGCATACTGAGCCTAAATGGCCTATAGTGTTGCTATCCTGCTTTATCTAGGCCTCTGGCAGAACAGACTGAGCTGTTGTTCAATCCCGTCACAAACTGGGGGTGCAGAGGTTGCGGTTGCTACCGGGCCCTGGAGACTTAGGCTATGTTCACACGATGTACTGCGGCGTGTACAGTACACGCCGCAGTACGTCGTGTCTTTTTGGAGCTTGCAGTGATATGCGCGTACTCCCGCGGCACGGGGGGGGGGGGCAGCAGCCCCTCGGCCCCCTAGACATGCATTACTCGCGGCGCGTGTTCGCCACAAATAATTGACATGTCACTTATCTCCACGTTCTCTGAGAACTATCGATTATCGTAATTTCGGCCTATTAGAGCGCAAATACGCGGCGAAATACGTGCTGAAATTACCCCATGTAAACATACCCTTAGGAGGGCCAAAGGTCCCTCTACTGTGTAGGAAGCTACTAGTGTTATAAATGGCACATGGTAGGTGAAGGCCCTCTAATTGATTTTGCACTGGGGCCACGGAGCTTTGTTACGCTTCAGCTCACAACCCACTATTGAAAATGAGGTGACTCTGCTGATTTTGTCCTGGTCTACACAGCAAAGCTGATGAGTGAGCAGCAGGAAAATGTTTTCTTTTTTGTGTGAGTATACATATAACATACAAGAACACATAAACCTACAAATTTTTAATTAATTTGTGATTTACATTACAAAATTGCATTTTGTAATGTTTATATCTTATGATTTTTTTGGGGGCAGTTTTTATTTTAGATGCACTGAAGTTAATAAAAATAAATGGCAAAACATAGACATCATTTTAGAACTTTTTAGCACCGCACACAAAACTACCAGACAACCAAATACAGCTGCGTCATTACAGGTCTAGACTCCCAAAACAAGCATTTAAGCGGTCCTGAGCGTATCCTTGTTTTACGTAGTTCTTTTATGTCTCCCGTTTTATTTTTATGTTTTTTTTTTAAGGAATATACGTGAGCAACTTGGTTGCCGGCGAGAAAATCAGATCATGTCTAGGAGCCGAACATAGCAAGGCTCATATACTCGGAGCCAGGCAGCTTGTCAGACAGCTAAAATGAGAGCGGTTTTGTGTCAGTAACACAAATGTAATTAATTTTCCATGTTCCTGTCAAAACAAACCTCTGCTAGTAATGGCTGCTCTATCCAGGAACGTATAAATTATAAAACCTGATGCTTTTTGTGTAGAGCGTGAAGGGCTGAGGAGAGAAAAAGAAAGGTTGGGTAGCTAGAAGCGGAGAGTTGATGAACACAACATTTTGAATTTTGTCTTTTTTTTTTTTTTTTTTTTGTTCTCGCTTCGTTCCCTCTGAGGGGGGTTTATAGAAGGTTTTTGCACTCCACCATGCACTCCGTGGCATCATAAGAGCCCCACAGGGTGTTTTCTGACTGAGAAATGTAGGTAAATAGGGAGTGACAGGCAGACAGTTAATATAACTTATTGTTTGTTTTAGCCTAGAGCGAGCTATGGGGCATCTAAGGCCGTGTTCACACGGCTTATTCAAGCCGTAATTGCGAGCCGGATTGCGCTCGCACTTCCGGCTTGAATAAGGGGCGGGGGGCGCGGCCCGCCGGCCCCATAAACTTGCATTATCCACGGAGCGTATTGCGCCTGGATAATGTGCAGGTGACTTTCTCCCCCCGCAGCGGATTCGCCGAGCGGGGAGGCGGGGCGACGGAATCCACTGTTCTCTATGAGAACTGTGGATTACCGTAATTACTGCGACGGATTGGAGCCGCACTGCAGCGCAAATCCGGCGCGCAGTACGGCTCCAATCCGCGGCGAAATAAGCCGTGTGAACGGCTCTTAAGGGTGCATTTATATGTCAGTATGAGACTTACCTCCTCTGGATTGTATAGGCATATGGTGGCATCTATTGTCCATTAAAGAAAGCAAAAGAAAGGGGGAAAAAGTGTATGTGTAGATATAGATATTGTTTTGTGTGTTGTTTAAAGGGGCTTTCTCACTAGAGTGATTAACTTTAAACATGAATGCAAAGGTACAGTAAATTGACTATTACCAAATACATTACTGTTTTGATTTTGCTTTATAGAGGCTGTGATCTTTTCTAACTGCAATTGTTTAGGCTAACCTCACATCTGTGTGTGATCCATCATAGGCAGAATCCGTTCGTTACCTGATGGACCCCATTGACTATAATGGGCTTCATCACGACTTCTGAGCCTGAGCTATGCACTCCACTGAGACTTCTGCAGTACACACGGTTTGTCACTAATGCTCCACCACATGGAGAAATCATGCATTGCACAGTCCTCGATTGGGTTGTTTTAAAGGGGTTTTATCATTACATTAAATGGTCTTCAGAATAAGGGGACAGTGAAAACAGGCAACTTTGCAATTGGATGTCATTAGCAAAGCTGTCTTGTTTTCACTGTCTTCTGTTTCTGTAAACACAGATCCCCAGTGCCGGTCGGATTCCTCGTCCTTTCATTTCATTGGCTGACGGCTCTACTAATTTATATTCTGTCTGGCCCCCGGTCATATTCATGGGAGCGTGCATTCCTGTCTCTCTCACTCAGAATAAGGGGCCGGCAACATTTCACTCTGCACAGTCAGGAGCTGCACAGTAACACTGTAGCTGCTTCTACAATCAGAAAACAGCAGAATTGTGCTCGGTGCCTAATGCTGCTGCGTGTAAACATAGAAAGGAGACACATCTGTGCTGCTCTGGATGAGTTCATAGAAGACTGGATTGAACTGTAACAAACCTCCAGCTGTAGGAGGAGAAGAGATCAGTGCTCTGAGTTCATCGAAGATGGTCTAGACTGAATGCAGGGCTGTGGTATGTAAACAAGCAGTTCTTACAAAATAAGACTGCATAGGGAGAGGAATGACAGGGTGATGTGTGGACTCCGACAGAGAGGGGGAGGGGGAGAGCAGGGATGTGCTATCCCCTCCCACTGATCTCAAACAAACACGCTGACTTGGGATCGAGCATGAACAGTGAAGGGGAGGATAATGTCACCCCCCTTCAGTTACGAAACACCCAGCTGGGAGGGGAAGAAACGCACCTGGATTTGAGGAGCTGAGAAACTGAAAGTACAATGAAACAGACGAACTGATGAAGCGATAAATCCGCTTTAAGTAATGCATGGACAGGTGAGGTCCTTCAAATTGAACCTCTGTCACTCTTCCCTACCTTGGCTAATAGAAGGTCCTGAAAGAACAATGGATTCTATTAACACCGAATCCTTTTAAGGGGTGTTTCAATCACCTCTTGCTGGCCACAGTGACTAAAGAGGTGGCCGTGCTTCCGTTTTCTCTCTTCTATGGGCGTTCCAAACTCAGCTGAGCAATTGTGCTTGGCTGAGTTCAGAACTCCCATAAAGATGAACAAAGAAAACTTTCCGCTCCGTTCTTTGCAGCAGAATTAAATTATTGGAAAACTTCCTTCAATAAGTTTTTAATGCAGACAATACCTTTCACTCTTAACCATTTGCATGCACCTCTC
The DNA here is from genome assembly GCA_025379985.1 of Phyllomedusa bahiana. NCBI lineage: Eukaryota > Metazoa > Chordata > Amphibia > Anura > Hylidae > Phyllomedusa > Phyllomedusa bahiana. The sequence continues at coordinate 111,671 of JAODAL010006383.1, read as the reverse complement.
TCAAATGTCCAGTCCGTTTTTTTTTTTTTGCTGTCAGTTTGTGTTTTTTTATTTTTTTTTTATCCCTTCTAATGTAAGTACACACATTTTTTGTGGAATCAGATTTTAAGAAAATCACAATGACAAAAGAATAGGAACAGCAAATATGAGTAAATGTCACATGCAAGATAAAGGGCAGACATCTTCAAAACCCTAAAAAGGCGAGTCTGCTCAAAATAAGGAATAAACAAGCTGAGATGCAATAGATCATATAGAAATTTACAGATAGAGAAGGACACAGGGAAAGACCAGAGGAAGGACAGGAAGAAGGGTAAAGTATGAGAAACTGGTTTTACAGACAGGAAGTTAAAAGCATATTCTTACCATATTGACTAGCTTTAAACATATAAGCAAAGGTAAATAAAGATTATTACCAGGGCTGTGGAGTCGATGCCTATTTTGCAGGAGTCGGAGTCGTCATAAAATGGACAGACTCCCAAAATATATAATAAGTTGGTCCAGTTAGTTCGATGCAGTGCAAAGAGCAAGAGGAATAGGGTCCGGCCAGTGCTGCTGCTCCCATATCTTCAGCCTCATCACATGAGGAGTGTAATTGATGACATGGAGCAGGCAAAGTTCTGCCCCAGGGGAGAAGATTCTGCTCCCAGGGCAAACGGATTTCAGCAAAATTTTTCACCTGCTTTCAAAGAAGTAGAAGAGTTCAATCATTCATGAAAACTGACTTTGGCTGAGGCAATTCCTTTATAACCTGACATTGTTAGAGATGTTGCCCCTGTGGACACCGCTTTGCCCCCAACCCAAGTTAGTGTAGAGAGGCTGTTCTCTAGCCTGGAAATAATGAGATCAGATGTGAGGTCATGTATAGGATCTGGTGGAGGCAATACTATTTCTCAGAAACAAATTCAGAGACTCCACAAATGTTCCTGCAGTGTTTTTGCATATTTACAATTTTTGTTGTATTCTAAAGTCCTATCCAATAAATATATTTTACACTGACAAGCAAAAGGGTAACAATGTTTTGAACTTGTGAGACTTTCAGGCTCCATATCTCACCATCCACTACAGCTTTGTACACGAGGCTACTGTAATTTTATATACAGTCATCTTACCTATTTCCTACATAAATTTGACCTGCAAGTATTTAGCATCTGCTTAGTTCTGCAGATTATTGTCCTGTAACTGCATTGACTGTTTTGCTCCTAAAAATCAAAATGTTTTTTTATTTTATTATTTTGTTAGTATTTGGGAAATCCACCTTTGGCTTTCAGCTCTGCCTGAATCCTTCTGGGCTCTGGATCAGATTCAAGCATTTCTTGACCAAAATCTGATCCCAGGTCTCTCCTAAATATTCCCAATGTTGGTGCAGACTGGACTTGGATACAAATACAGCTTTTTCTTCAACTTTACCCACAAGTGTTCAAAAGATCAAAACATTGTTACCCTTTTGCTTGTCAGTGTCTTTTCTACCTAAATAGCTTGATTATTGTATCATAAGGTATAAACAGCCTGATGTTACCATTTTACTACAGTAAAGTTATCACTTAAACATGCGCCGTGTATTCGGGAGTCGGAGGTTTGGGAAATTGAGGAGTCGGAGTCGGGGCTTTGACTTGCCGACTCCACAGCCCTCATTATAACCAAACACAATTTGCTTCCTTTCACAGTAAGAGCAGATTCCATCTCCTGCTTGTGTAAACAAGCTTCTCTAGGTTATTGACCATCTCTCTTCCTTCTTTGCTCCAGCTGCCCTGGCTTTTATACTGATAAGTTCAAACAGGTGCCATTACTACAGGTAATGAGTGAAGGACAGAGGATCCTCTTGTTTGTAGGTGACCAAATACTTATTTTCCACCATAATTTGCAAATAAATTATTTCCAAATCAGACCATGTGATTTTCAGGATTTGTTTTCTCATTTTGTCTTTCATAGTTGAGGTCGACCTATGATGTCAATTACAGGCCGCTCTCAACTTTTTAAGTGGGAGAACTTACACAATTGGTGGCTGATGAAATATTTTTTTCCCTCACTGTATCTGATAGATCAGGAGTCTCAAACTGCGACCCTCCAGCTGTTGGGAAACTACATCTCCCGTCATGCCCACTGTTACAGATTATCTAAATGCATGATGGGAGTTGTAGTTTCCCAACAGCTTGAGGGCTGCCGTTTGAGACCCCTGTGATAGATCCACAAACTGCTGTTCGACCATGGTGAGTCACTTCCTGCAGAGTCTTATCTCTAGCAACAGTGTTTTTTTTCCTAATGACAAGTCTTTACCCGTTAGAGCTCTGTAGCCTTGTGTACTACATTTTAGAAATTTCCCTCAGGTCACTGTAATAACTAGGAACAGCAGAGCTGATTTGTCAATCACAGCTGTAGACCCACCCACAGCCTGACCAAGAAGTGGGAGTCTACAGCTGATTGTGGCTCTGTGAAGCTGCATGGTGAGAGAACCCCATTCAGTAACTTTTCAAAATAAATGAAGTTATAACCTTAAAGGGTAGAAGAGAAGGGATACCAGCTCACCGATATGAAGACGCCCGGACAATGCAGGACAGCAGCAGCAAAGCATAAATAGAAACGATGTCCAGCGTCTAAAAGCCGTGTTTCTTTATTGAGAATTCAAGGGGTCAACAGCATTGATCCAAAACAAAAAAACGCCAACGCGTTTCAGGCCTCAAGGGCCCTTCCTCATGGCATAAAGACAAACTCACAAATGCTACATATATATAAGAAAAATACAACCAATCACAGAGCAAGTTAAAAAACATGTGATCCAGACAGAGTTGAATACAAAATTTATATAAACAGATATATGGATAATGGAAAAGGACATCTCTACTAAACGAATCCCAAAAAAAAAATTAAAATAAAAAAAAATTTCCACTCTTTTCCCAAACCACATAAAAAGGTCTTTCCCCCTCCCCTAAGACCGATTGTGTCAGGCATATCGTCCATTACTGAACATCTTGGTGAGTGGGTAGATAGCCTTTTGCAACCCCTTATTGCTAACATCCCCGGCTTTATCAAGGACTCTAAACATGTCTGACTTCACTTTGCAAACATCAATGGCAATCAGATTTTGTGTGGATTTCTGCGGATGTTACGTCCCTTTATACAAGTATTCCAAATAATTATGGTCTCGTTGCCGTTTTATGGTTTTTGGACATGTATAGTGATTATTCATATAATCTCAAACAATTTTTGATTGAAGCTATTTTCTTTCTACTTAACCACAATTACTTTGTGTTTGCCGGTAAATTTTTTCTCCAAATTACAGGAGCGGCAATGGGGGCCAAATTTTCACCATCTTATGCCATCATTTTTATGGCTTGGTGGGAGAACCTTTATATTTTTAATCAATTTAATCCTTTCTTTCATCATATTCAGTGGTATGGTCGCTTCATTGATGATCTGGTCATTATTTGGAGGGGAGATGTCGCGACCATACCGCTGTTTATGGCATATCTTAATTCCAATTTTGTCGGTCTTAGGTTTACTTGTTTTCATGACCTTTTGAGTATCCCCTTTTTGGATTTGCTTTTGATCGGTGACGTTGCATCCTCAGCTATCCACACTGAATCGTATAGGAAAGACACGGCAGGTAATGCCATATTGCATGCACACTCTAATCACCCGTTACATACCATACGGGCAATACCAGTGGGTGAACATATTCGTTTAAAAAGAAATAATTCACAGGTTTCCTCATATCAGAAAGGTATGATTGCTTTACAGGAAAGATTGAAAAAACGTCAATATCCTATCTGGATGTTAAAGGCAGCGGAAACAAAAGTGGCAAATACTGCACGGGATACTTTGTTGCAATATAGTAGTGTGAACAGGGAAAATAAAAAACGTGATCCCTTAAAATCTCAACTAGTTTTTTCCACTACGTATTCACAAGAATTTAAACAGATATCCCAAATTATCTATAAACATATGCCAATTCTGTATAATGACCCTGAATATTTTAAAATTTTGAGTAAAGGAGTTAAATGTATTCCTAAAAAAAGTTTAACATTGGGTAATATATTGTCACCATCACTTTTACCCACTTTGACACCAAAACCCACTTGGTTAAAGTTTAAGGGTTCCTTCAAATGTTCCCACACTAGATGCATTTGTTGCTCAGCAATGAAAGTCGTGACAAATTTCTCCTCATATGCTAATGGGGAGAGCTATAATATTAATAGCTATATTAATTGTAACTCGACATTCATTGTTTACCTGGTGTCATGTGAACAATGCCGTAAGCAGTACGTTGGATCTACTTCATGTACGTTGAAAACCAGGATACGCAGACATTTATCCGATGTGAGGTCTAATGACTTCCGTCGTATTTCTGCAGTTTCGGCACATTGTATCCAGTTTCATCAATGTGAAACGGATACTCTAACTGTGACTGGTCTTGAGAGGGTTACACCTCCAAGAAGGGGAGGAGACCGAATCCAGAAGCTTCGCACTCGTGAAGCTTATTGGATTTTTGTACTTAAAACGTATCAACCTTTTGGTCTTAATAAAAGAACAGATTTAATGTTACATTACTGACCTATTTTTTTTTTTTTTTTTTGGGATTCGTTTAGTATAGATGTCCTTTTCCTTTATCCATATATCTGTTTATATAAATTTTGTATTCAACTCTGTCTGGATCACATGTTTTTTAACTTGCTCTGTGATTGGTTGTACTTTTCTTATATATAAGTAGTATTTGTGAGTTTGTCTTTATGCCATGAGGAAGAGCCCCTGAGGCCTGAAACGCGTTGGCGTTTTTTGTTTTGGATCGATGCTGTTGACCCCTTGAATTTTCAATAAAGAAATACGGCTTTTAGACGCTGGACATCGTTTCTATTTATAACCTTAAAGGGGTTTTGCCACGATGTAATGTTGACGTGGGATCCTCCAAAATGGGTATTTAATCACTTTTCTAAATATACGTGATTACAAAAAGTGAAGCCTCTGAGAGCTACAGCTTTCTTTATATGCCTTTCGTTTCCTGAAAGTTTACATTAGACATGACCAGGACACCGACAGCAGCTGATCTGGCCCTGCTTGCATTGTCTGCACTTCTTATCTGTTGACAGGGAACAAGAATGAGCTTGCAATGGCCTGGGGAGGAAAAGCAGTGAATGAACCTGTGTGTTGTATAGAGAATCCACTGGTTGTAAGGTAATTATTTGAGTAAACATTGCAGACCCTCCCTGGTTCTCTCTCAGCTCTCCTCCCTCTCCCCCGTGACTCAGCAGGCTGAGTTAGGGCGTGTCCACACTGCACGGGTTTTCGGACGGTTTTTCAGGCGGTTTGCGGTTCTGCAGACCGCCTGAAAAACCGGCCGAAAATTAGCACAATGGTGCTCTATGGAAAACCCGTGCAGTAGTCCCCACTGCACGGGTTTTCCGTCTGGCGGTTTTGCCCGCAAAACATTGTACAAGCACAATCTTCCGTCCTGTTTTCGGACGGAATCTGTGCTTGTGAAGGGGGAGGGCTCTGGCCCCCCCCCTCCCTCACGGCCGCAAAACAGGACAGATACCGGTCGGGTAAACAGACTGGTATTTGTCCTCTGCCGTGTGGATGCGCCCTTAATCTTCTCTCCTGAGCAGATAAGAGGTAAGGAACTCACTACTTGGCAAAACCCCTTTAATACTATGTTAAAGTTCTGATTTCCCCATACTGCTGTGTTCAAGGGGGTACATATTTATTCACGGTCCTCCTCTCTCCTGTGAGGTCTGCCATCTTTTTCCCCTGTCGTCTCTCTATTTTTACTCTTCACAAATTATTTTCCCTCCTGCAGCTCGTTGACCACAGGTTCGCCTATTACTTCGAAAAAGAGGGAAAAATAAAAAATTTTCAGCCACAAAGCTCAGTATTCAGCATGTCTAGTATTCGGATTGCCTCCACGGCGGGGTAACGTACCCGCTGCTTAGTAAGGCCTTTGTTGTACCTGAGCTGGATCCAATTTTGAGCTGTTCATACTTATCAGGATTCTGTAGCTATAATGGTAGGTTACCGGACAGTCTGTCAGACGCTTCCATCCATCACCCGCATGTGACAATGTGTTTTGTGCGGCCGGTGTAAGATGCACAGAGTGCTGCCTGATTGAATTCCATCACCTTTTTCAATAGCTTCTTGTAGCTGAAAATGGAGCCTTAAGATTCCCAACAAGTGCAGCATGTCAGTCCTGCGCTCACCTTGTGACCCTCTCATAGACTCGCTGTGACGCCTGTTAAGTTCTTTGCCAGTATTTGGTAACTAATGATACCTTTCCAGTTATTTTATCTTCTCTTCAGCACATAGAAGCTGGCCACTAATAATTCATTATGTTCTCGGTTACAATCTATGTTGATATGAAAGGCTCCAGCTCACATGGGAACACTAACTTGCAACAGGAGATTTTTTTTTTTCCTTCCTCCATAAATAATTAGAAATGTTTTAAGTGCTATGCAATGCAAATAATAGGGGCACCGAGAGCTGAAATTTTCTTAATTTTATTTAAATTTTATTGTCAATGCAAAAAATCCTTCATCTCCTCCCGTCTTAAGTTTAGTAAATTGTTCTGCTTTAAAGGGAATCTGTCATCAAAAATGACTTATTGTTTAAATCACATTTTTATGTTCTACACATTTTTTTTAAGAATTTTTGGTTATATATTTTTTTAAATTTTCCAGATCACTTTCAATATTTTTTTATAATTCTTAAGTCCTGCAGTTTTCACTTTGGCCACTATGCCTAATAATAGTCTGACACTTCCTGTTCTGTACAGAAAGATTCTCAGTTATCTGCTCGTTATTAACACAAGCCGGGTCAAACTGAAAGGAGACACCAGTGTGAATAGATAACACAGGATCCACCAGTCACAAGAGGAGATAGTCACAGTTCACCCTTTCACCTCCCTGCACACTGATTTCTTCCCAGGTCACAGAGCATGACTAGGAAACTCTCCTATAGAAGTAAATGGGACTGAGTCAGTCTTAAAGGGGTTTTGCCACGAAGTAAAATTGATGTGGAAAACTTGCAAACTAAATAATAAACATTTTCACCATTCATCATTATTAAAAATTCTGCACCGTTTCTGTTTTAGCTGCTCCCTTAGTGATCCATTGTTTACAACTTGTCGCCAGGGGATACGACCAGGGCTGAGAGCTCCTCAGTCCTGGTCGCACATGCCCAGACATCACCTCTCCTCTCAGGCAGCTACTGAGTGTTCAAACCCCAGGTGCTGTCATTCTACTCCTGTCCTCTGTACTCCTTGGTAATTAGTCAAACAGTGCAAATAAATTAAAAAGAAACCTCAGTGAGGTATAAGCATTGATAAAGAGAAAAAAAACACAGGTTTGGTTCCTGCAGGGGTTTGAACCTACGACCCTTGTGCTGTGAGGTAAAAACTTTACCTTTCAACTACTCACAGCTTTATACATAAACAGACCTTTCTTTGACTAAAGAGAGGAAAGGCCTGGGGATGTCATCCTGCTGGGTCACATGATATGTAATTCAAACAAATCACACACGCCCCCTTCTGAGCACACACAGCTGAAGAACTGGATGCAGGACGTATGAAATGAGATCGTGGCAAAACCCCTTTCAGTCTCCTATGTGCATGAAAATGCTGTAAAGTATGTCTCTGACTGCTGTTAAAGCAGTGCAAGAAATGGCCTAGTGAACAAAGCAGAATAAAACTGCAAGACTTAAGAATTATTAAAAAATATTGAAAGTGATATGAAAAATTCCTAAAAAATGTGTTTAACATAAAAATGTGATGACACATTCCCTTTAAGGGGTGGTATTTTATGTATTATAGTCACAGGCAAAGTTGATTTTATCTTTTAGCACAAAATCCTGCGATACCTTTGAAAGGGTGTTCCCATTTCGCACTTTGATAGGAAAATCTTGTCATCTTGAAATACAGCACTTCTTTTTGTCTCCTTTAGAAATGTTCTATTCCACACTTAAACAGCAGTTGCATTAGTCAGATTAGTGATATCAGTTGGTTCAGAACAGTGACATTACATTATAATTATAGACCTTAGTCATACAAGTCATGCAAATCAGTCTTTGGTAAGGACTGGCTGATGCTATGTTATGCAAGGAAGCAGAAGAGGGTTAAAGCAAGTGGATTTCTGGCTTGGTTAAAGACAAGCCAAGGGTCGGGGAAGGCTGCAGACAGGTTGTAAGGTCTAGGGGCAAGCCAAGATAAGATTCAAGGAATTAACACTGAAAAATCTCTATGGTACCCTTCAAAACCCAATTGAGGATCAGGAGAGGGGGAAGTGTCTCTTTAAACAGTCAATGGAGACCTGAGGTAGATGTGTGTGGGGAAATTCAGCATGCACTGACCTTTTAAAGGGGTTTTTACACGATGTAATGTTGACGTGGGATCCTCCAAAATGGGTATTTAATCACTTTTCTAAATATATGCGATTACAAAAAGTGAAGTCTCTGAGAGCTACCGCATTGCTCAGTCCGTCTTAGTTTCCTGACAGTTTACATTAGACATGACACGGAGCTGACAGGAGCAGAGCGGACAAGAGCTGATCTGGCCAGGCTTGCGTGTTTGCACTTCTTATCTGATGACAGGGAACATGAAGAAGCTTGCAAGGGGCTGGGGAGAAAGTGCAGTGTATGAGTCTGTGTGCTGTATAGATTAATCCACTGGTTGTAATGTTATTATTTGAGTAAACTTTAGAGACGCTCCCTGCTTCCTGGTCTCTGCTCACCCCCTCCCTCTCACCTCTTCAGCCGTTCATGACTCAGCATGAGTCATGTTTATATTCTCTGCTGAGCAGATAAGAGGTAAGGAACTTACTTCGTGACCATACCCCTTTAAATCAAAAAGATCCAGCTCATACACCAGGCAGAAACCACGGGCATTTTGGTGGGCTGACGGAGTAGCCTCAGTCGAGATGGAAGTCACAAGGAGCAGCATACAGGTAAGGAGGCACGAGTAACATATCTGAATAAGATGTTAGTATGAGGCTCCATAAAGATAACCCCTGTCCACATTTCCTCTAAGCGCATATGGACTAAATAGTAAGACACCCCCACCCCCCTTATAAATTATAGGATAGCACATGTCGATTACTAGTGGCCCTTGCACTGGCTGACCTGCACCATCCTTGTATTAGATTGACAACTGTTCTTCTGCAGAGGAAATGAGCACTCCATCACATCTTCCTCTTGCAAAATCCCCTCTTAATACAGTAACCTGCTACCATATTTTTTTTTTTTTCCATTGGGCTCTGCGGCCTGAAATTTAAAAGAGAAAATCAAAAAACCCCCAAGTCCTCAAGCCCCCACAAACCCGGTGGTTTTTCAGGTTTCCCCTTAAAGGTTTTGTTCAAAGGGCATAATTCCGGGGGTTTAATTTTCGCCGGGAAATTTGGGGGAGCTTGGGGAGGTGGGGGGTGGGGCAACCCTCTGGCCCCATAACAAATATGCCCCGGCTTGTAATTAAACATGTCGCTTACTCCCCCCGCGGGTATTGTGCGAGGGGGGAAAAGGAGGCTTAACCCATATTCTCTATAGAACGTGGTTTAAACCCATAATGATTTGGAAAACGGGGTATGTTCCATTTTGAGTGCATACGGCGGAAAATTTCGGGCGATAAACCCCCCAAATTTTTAAGCCTTTGTGAACATAGCCTTAGTATTGCACAGGTGATATTTCAGGATATCCTGAAAACATGAGTTGTTGGTGGGCCTGGAAGACCGGAGTTGAGGAACACTGTACTAGAGTATAAAATATAGCCGAGTACAGAGATCTGTCTACAGTTAGTTTAGGGGTTTTTACTTTGTAGCAGGGCCCAATCACGCAAAAAAAAAAAAAAAAAAAAATTTGCAGCCCAATACGGTTTGCTGTGTGGGCCCTCATATTGGGGGAAACCAAATCCCAAAATGCTTATGGTCTTCTACATGATGCCCTAATGTATTGTAATACTGTAGTACAAAGTCCTGGTGGGTAAGTGGGTTCAGTTTTTTAAGCCTACCTAAAAACACAAAATATTCTAGAATGTTTGCCAATAGTATCCTAGGGTTTTTCTTGCGCAGAGAAGTCATGTATCTACCTTATATAGCATATTCTAGTATCAGGTACCCTGTTGTGCAGTGGAATGATGCTATCAGCACTTAGGGGGGGATTAGTCAGTCGAAATTTTTTTTTTTTGAAAAATTTCCCCCTTTAAATTTGCTTTTTAAATTTGAGAATTGGAAATTTTGTTCTGATCCCTGTGTAGTAAATTTGGGGTTTTAAAATTGGGTTGTTTTTTGAATTAATGGAATGAAGTAAATCTAGTTTTCCCCAAGTCACATAAAATTTGGATTTTTTTCATTTTGGTTGACAAAAACCATCTAAGAAATTTTTGCGTTTTTTTGTACATGGGTTGGTTTGATTTTTGGGCTCCCAGTTTCCCTGCATCACCCCCATCCCCGAATTATTTTAAAGCCAGAAAAGTGACTACAAAGTGGGCTAGCCGGGGGGGTGCTGTATTCAGCTGTGTAAGGAGTCTTATTGACATCTGTCCTGACCTTTGGAGCTTACAGTCTAGTTCTCCACAGACGAAGTAGGAAAACGAGGAGGATTTGTCCCCATAAAATAAAATTTTCAAAATTGGGGGGGCTTTGGGGCAAGGCAAATGGCTGAGTGAGGAAGCACGGTGCCTAAGCTCCTCTTTTCCTCAGCTTGTGAGGGGGGCCAAAAATTTTTCATGCATAAGGGGAAATTTGGGGCAAAAGACAAAGCCAAACTCTCCCTCCGCCCACCCATGCGGGGGGAGATAGACCCTTTTTTCCCGTCCAAAAGACCTCAAAACCCCCAAACCCAGCCCCCGGGGCCCTGAACACAGCAAGATGGCCGCCGCCTCGGGGCTGACAAACCAGGGCGCGCCCGGGGACGAACCCCCCTCCCTCTCAGGAACCTCTCCCACAGCTTGTCTCCAAAAGCATGGGGGGGAGCGCCCGACACACCCCATCACCCTCCTCCCTCTGGAGAAGCACACCGCCATCACGTCGCGCCCAAAAACACCGGGGGCCCCCGGACGGCAGTCCCGCTCAGCGAGGCTTCATGACGGGGGTTAAAGGCCCCCCAGGTCGAAAAAAACCCAAAAAAAAAAAAAAAAAAAAAAAAAATCTTAAAAAAAAAGGAAAATAAAAAAAAAAAAACGTAAAAAAAAAAAGTAAAAAAAAAAAGAGGCGCGAGGACATCGTTTGACACGTTTTCCTGCAAAACAGAAAAGTGCGGGGGGGGCCCCCCCCAAGTTTAAAACCCCCACTGACCCCCTCAATGGAAATCAGGGGGACACAAAGGGGGACCCTTTGAAAGCCCACGGGCCCCCCCCTCTTTCCCAAACTTGGGGTTTCTCTCTGATTCCCAAGCCACAGAGGGATCGCCCCCACCACAGAGTCACTTTTACCACGGCAGCCCCCCCCAAAAATTTTTTTTTTTTTTTTTTTTTTTTCCCCCCTTTTTAAAGGGGGGCCCCCCCTCCGCTGAACCCCACATAATGCAGGGGGATTTTTTTTTTTGGCCAAACCTGTATCCCTCTGGTGAGATACAACCTCCTGTCCCATAATGCCCCGAGCTAACCCCCTTTGGCCAGGGGGTTTTTCCGGGGGTACGTCAGGGCCTCAAAAACCATCTGGCCCTTCACTGACCCCCTCCCAAAAGGCCGGACCCCAAAAATCCTCACAAGGGGGTTTAACCCCAGGATGGACAGGGCCAAATTACATCTGGGCCCACATTTGTCCCTGCCCAGAAAAGTTTAGGGGGCATCCCCCCATATTGAGCAGGCAGCACCCCCCTGAGCAAAATTTGGGACCTCTCTTTCCTTTGCCATCTCTCCCTCCAACAACTGAAGACAAACCAGTGCCCTTTTGCAGAGTTGAAGCAGCTTCTGAAAACCACTCCCATCAAGAGATGAAATTTTTTCCCATTGCCAACAAATGCTCGACGATTACAAACCCGAATTTGTAATTTCCGAAACGGATTTAAACTTCTAAACACACGAAAGTGGACGACTTAAACCAGGCGCGGGCGCAGACCCCTCCCCCCTAGCCGCGGTCTTGGGGGAAGTTTTCCGACCATTCCACCAAATATTTGCTTTGCAGGCAACATCTCATGAATACCCGAGAATCGCAGCAGGAAAATAATCGGGCTTATCAGAGGGTTTCCCCGAATCCTTTCCCCCAACTCGAGTTTTTTTAACCTCGTTTCTACCATTTTTAAAACGCCCTTTTTAGGTCGCCCCACAAACAGCTCATGTGGAAATCGAAAGGGCCTATGGGCTTGAGGCCCCCTAATCCTGACGACCCTAAAACCGCGCGACGTTATTTTCCCGGGTGTTTTTCTTTACAGAAAAGGGGAAGGAACTTTCCCTTTATGAGGCCGGGAGGGGGAAATCATTGACCTATCGGGGACTCTCCCATCCGGATCCTCCGGGGACTTATCCAGGTTGAGTTGCACAAAGACCCGTTTCTCAACCCCCCTGTTGGATCCCCTGGGGACAAAAAAAAAATTCCATTCCACTGGGGGTCCCCTTTCCCCTTGACATTCGCTCGACAAAAAAAACCCTGATCTTCCTTTTCCCCAAAAGGAAAATTTTCCCTCCTCTCTAAAGGGCCCCTTTTCGCATAAAAAGGACCGGGTTTTTCCCGGTTTGGCCCAACGGCCTCTTTTTCTTCCAGGCCTATAGGGGGAAAAAAGATTTTTTCCTTGAGGGGGTTACCTCACCAATAATACACCAGCCCGGGGAAAACAAAAATCAAAAGGCCCCAAAAACCAGTCCCAGGGCGCCCTCCTCTAGAAAGCCCCCCCATGAGGGGGTCCCCCTGACTCTCCGGGGCCCCCGTTGATTTTGGAATGCGTCTCAATTTGCATTTTCCCGGACAGATCTCATTGGGCTTTCCCCCTTTGGCAGTTGACTGAAACTCACTCTTTTTTGTGCCTTTTAAAAAATGTACTTTTTAGCGTGCCCACTGCATTTTTGACTTTTTAAAGGGAAAATTTTTTTTTTTCTTTTTTTTGCTAACTCATGGCCGGGCGTCTTAATACTTGTTTCTTATTATATAACAAGGTGCTCTCCTTTTTTTTGGTCTAAAGCACTACTACTTTTCCCCCAGTAGGGGGGAACCCCCTGCCCCGAGTTTTATTAGCGTGGAAAGGTTTCCTGTTTTCGGGCATTATTTTTTTTTTTTAAAGGAAATGCCAGGACCCCAGTACCGGGTTTTTTGGGTTCGTACCTTTTGTATTGTACTTTTGGTTTTTTTCCCCCCCTTTTGTGTGTGTTTTTTGTGGCCCCCCCCCCCCTTCTTCCCAATCCCCCCCCCCCCCCTCCCCCCTTTTTTTTTTTTTTTTTTTTTTTTTTTTTTTTTTTTTTGTTCCCCTTTTCTTTTTTCTTTTTCTTCCTTCCCTCCTTTCCCTCCCTTTTTTGGTTACGGGGGGCCCGAGGATTTTGTTAAACCCCACAGAGGCCCCCCCCCTCGGTTCTTTTGGGTTCTTTGAAAAATTGGATTTAAGAACCTCCCCTTTCCTTTTTTAGGGGCCAAAGGGCCAAATCCCCAAGAAGGGGGAAGATTCCCCCCCCCCCCCTTTCCCCCCGCCATCGAACCCAGGGAAATTAGGGGTTTTCCAAGAAAACCCAATTTAAGGTTAGGATCTGCCCCAAACCACCCAAGCCCCCAGGAATAAATTTGGGGGGACTTTGGGATTTCCATGGGCCAGGTCCGGGGGAAGTTGAAAAAAAAAAAAAAATTCCACCGTTCACTACCCCCCAGGCCCTTTATGCTTTAAGCCCCAAAAAGCTCGGTATTTTATTTTAAATTTCTCTCCTTTGGGGCCAGGTCTTTTTACAAATTTTTAAAACACAAAAGCCCCTAATGGGGACGGCCGGGGGGGGTTTTTTTTGGGAGACACTGATAGATAGTTTCTTCCGTTGATCAAGGGGAGGGTTGTTTCCTATGCGGGACTTCAATGTCCCCGTTTGGCCCAACCCTTAGATAACTCGTCCGGGAAAAAAACTTTATCGTACTCCTCCAAAAAGGGGAATACGGAGGGCTCTCCCCCACCCTTCAGCTTTTTGGATCCCGGAGAACCAACCCCCTTCGTTTAAGGTTTTTACCCCTTTTCCCTCTGCTCCTCACGGCTCTTTAAGCCGATTAGACTAAAAAAATGACCCAGCCCCCGGGCCCCCCCCGGGGTTTAACTTCCACCTCCATCGGTAACACCCCTGGGGTCGGAACACGCCCCGGTTTCTGCCCCCTTCAACCCCTTTTTTCAAGAGAGAACCCGGGAAACTGGAAGCTAAGGTCCCTCCCTCCTAGATGCGCCGTGTGTGGGGGGGATGTCTCGATTTAAAACTCCCAATTTGTAAAAAAACCATGCCCAAAGACCCCACCTCCCCGAGGGTTTTAAAAGGGAGGGCCCCCAAATGTTTTGCTTAGGGGGGTTCTGATTAGCCCAGGGTTTTCCCGATTAAAAGGGAAAAGGGGGGCCACTCTTAAAAAGCGTTGGCAAAAATGTCCTCCTTAGAAACGGTTTCCATAAAAATGCCCTCCCCCCTTCCAAACCCCTTTTAGGGAGCTGCAGGATGCCGTTTGGGGGTCAGGCTTCTTCTGGGGGCTTCGTGGGGCCCTACATCCAATTTTGTCGTAGCAAAATTTTACTAGGGAATTTGGGGGCAAAAAAAAGGGGTGGGAGCGGGCCAGGGCGGTTTCGCTCCCGATGGCGCACTCCCACATCGCTTCCATTAAGCCCTGCCCCAAAACCACTGTGGCGCATTGTAGGGGGAAAATTTGGGCCAGCCCCTTTCGCCTTTTTTTTTCTAATTTTTTATAACCTACCATCCCCCCCCCAGTCCCCCATTTCTGCGGCTTTTCCCCACCCCTCACTACTGTCCAAAACCCCCCACCCTGGGTTTTTTACAATCTTAGAAGAACCCTTTTCCCCCCATTGGAATTAGAGGCCTTATTAAGGACCCCCCGGGCGGGAAAAGCCCTGGGCCAGATGGCTTCACGGGCAAGTTTTTTAAAAGTTCCCCAAAACCCAAATTGGGCCCCCTTAAATTGGCCGCCTAAAACGCTGCTCAAAAAAATCCCCCAAATTTCCCTCCCAACACTGATGGCGAAAGTGGCGCTCTTTCCCCAAAACCGGGGAAAAAGGCCCCCCAAGCGGGGCAGCTATCGCCCTATTTTCCTTTAAATTAAAGTGGATTTGAAGATTTTACCCCCAAAATGTCGCGAAAAAGGTAAACCCCGGGTGTTAGGAACAATCATCACCCAAAACCGGGTTTGGGCTTCGCCCCCGGGCCCGGGGAAGCGCGTGACAACACGTTTTTAAAACCCATGGACATTATCCACCATCCCTTTCCCGGGGGGATCCCCCTTATGGCCCTTTCTCGCTGGAGGGCAGAAAAGGGCCTTTGATCGCATATCGTGGCCTTCCCTTCATCGGGACTCTCTCCCATATGGGTTCTAGGCCCCGCCCTTCTGCCCAAAAATTTCGGCACTTTACCCCTCTTTTTTGGCAGGGGTTCAAGTTAATGGCTCCTTTTCCAAACCCCCTTTAAAATCTCCCCAAAGGGACTAGGGCAAGGGTGCCCCTTTTTTCCCCCTACTCTATTCCTGGTAATGGAGAGCCTAATGGCATCCCCAAATTCAAAACCCCACATCCCCGGGGGTTTCCCTTTTTTGGGGCAGGGGAAAACAAAAGTTCGGGCCTTTTTCGGGCGACCTACTTTATCTATATCCAAATCCCCAAAATATCCCTCCCGGTTTCTGATGGCGGAGCATCAGGGCCTTTTGGTTGCTGGTCAAATTTTAAGTTTAAACTTCTCCAAGTCGAAAGCCCCTTGGGGGTTGGCCTTCCCCGTGCAGGAGCAAAGGCCCCCCGCAGTCCTCCTTCCCGTTAGAATTGGCCCCGGGAAAAGGGATCCTTTATTGGGAATCCGGATCAACCCAGGATCTTTCTAAGGCCCCCCCTTTTTAGACCCAAATTAAAATCCCACTTTGAGAAAAAACAGAGAAAGACCTGGTTCCCGGCCCTGGGGGGGGGACGTCTTGGGTTTTTGGGAGGGAAATTTAAATTTTGTCAAATGGGCAGTGCTTCCGAGGTTTCCCGAAAACTTTTCCAAAAATAACCCTATCCCCGTTTCCCCCCCTTCTTCTGGAAGAGAATTAGAAGTGCTTTCCTCCTTCATCTGGTCCCCAAAGGGAAAACCCAGGAAAAGCGTATTAAAACGCTTTCTAGAGGCCCAAGGGGAAACCGGGGGCGCAGGCCCCCTGATTGCAGAATGGAAACACCTTGCCTCGGCTTATGTCGTTATTTGGGCCCCCCCGCTCGAAACCAGGGGGAAAAAATTTTTGGGTTACCCTGGCGAAGGGGTTGAGTCCTTTTGTCCCTGGCGGTGCCCCCCTGGGTCCCGGGGCCCCTGCTCTCCGCGGTAGTGTCTCCCCCTTTTCTTTGGGGGATCGACATTGTCCACTTCCCCTTTCTCGCCCGAGGGGCCCCACAGCCCATTGATTCCCTAAGGGTCCATGTTTCCCATCAGGATAAACCCGCCCTTCCCCCCAGGGCCCCTCCCCCCAAAGGGTTTCCTGAGCGGGCACCAAAAACGCCCCCCTACGCTTTTTTTCATGTAGCTCAGGGGGGAAAAATAAAACCCCTTTTGGAAATTTTTAGTTTGGAAACGGCCGCAGCTTGGGGCCCCTTACCATTTTTCAACCTCCCACTTTTTTCAACGAACAAAGTCCAAGGGCAATTTTCTCCCGGCCCCTTACAGCTTTCAAGGAAAACAATACTGTCCCCTCGCTGCGAGGGCATTCATTGTCCTTGGGTAAAATGGGTTTCTCTTTTCTCTGCCCCCTTCAACATCAACCCCCCCTTCTGTCAACACTGGGAGACTGAGTGGGGGGTCCCCTTCACCCCTCCACAATGGGGCGGTGCTTTTAAAAATCACTCCCAAAACAAACTAAACGCCCTTTTTGGGCCCCAGGAACCCTTTTTTAACCCCCTGACCCGGTGGAAAAGGTCCCCCCATCTTAAAACCGTTGGGACCCTTTGGTCCCCCCACACCTGCTGGGGGATGCGAGAAGGGGGGAAGGGAAATTTTTTCCCCTGTTTGGTGGGGCCCGCCCACAAATCGAACTTCTGGATCTCCATCCTTTAGGTGGGTTTTGAGGAGGGAACCCGGGGGTTTTATTGCCCAATTTCAACCGGGGGCTTTGCTTCTTTTTAAAGTTTCCATGCCTGTTAAAAAATTTAAGAAGTCCCTTCTTAAACACCCGCTACAACAACTAAGACCGTGGTGCCAAGGAGGGGGAAATCTCCACTCCCCCCTCCCTTGAGGGCGGGGTTTTCGGAGGGTTCAGCTTTTTCCAACGAAAGGGGAAATTTAAATTTCCCAAACCCATGAGCAAGCGCCCTTTAAAATTTTAAAAGAAAAAATTTTCCAGCTGGCCTCCTTCCAAAAAAATCTCCGGGTTTTACCTTTTCCCTTGCTATTTTCTGGCGTTTTTTCCGCTGCACCTTTGGGTCCCCCCCCTGGCCCCTTTGGGGGAGGGGACAGGATGATCCCCTTTTTTTCCTTCTCCCCCCCCCCCCCCCCTCCCTTTTTTTTTTTTTCCTTTTTTTTTTTTTTTTTTTTCCTTTTTTTTTCTCCCCTTTTCCCCCCTTTTTGTCCCTTTATTTCCTGTAGGAGCGTCCCTTGTGCATAAAAATTTTCTGTCCCTTCGTAATTGTCTTGCTCCGCTATGTTTTAAATCCCACCAGCGGGTTCTTGGAAACCCGACCGCATAGGGATCCAATTTTTCCCATGTGGCCAAACTTTTGGGCCCTGCTCCCCTTTTTTCCCTATGATTAAAACGATGTTTATTCTTATTATCGATGTTTTGTGTATTTTTTTTAAGGTACTGTTTAATACCTTTTTTGGGTCATTTTCTATCTTTGACAAAAAGTTTTTTATTGTTTGAAAATGTCATTGTTTTCCCCATTTAAAATTTTCCCTAATTTTTTAAAAAATACAATTCAATCTTTATTAGATAATAAATTTTAAAAAAAAAAAATAGGAGACTACAACAGATACGTGGCTGGGGCCACAAATAGGGGGGACAAAGTCCCCATTCCACAAAGACGAGGAATAGGCCGATGAAAAAAGCAACTTTTTTGGAAAAAGTGCATAGGGGGTTGTGGGTGATACATTTGGGGGGAGCTTTTTTTACCAAAAGCCCCGAGGGTTTGGATATTTTTTATTTCCTGATTTTTTACTGATGAGGTTATTGGAAATTAGGTTTAAAGTTTCCCCTTTAATATATTTATAGCTGTGCTATTCCCCGGCCTTTTCTGGATTTTATGACTTTTTTGGGCTCCCTAAATTTGTCCCCGCCAGTATTGTTGTCGTTTCCCATTTTTTTTAGTTTGTTAAACTTTTTTTTCTAATTTAAAAATTGAATTGTAATTTTATTTGAGCAAATCCCCTTTTTTCTTCATTTTTTTGGTCTGGTATTTAAAAAGCTTTGGGGGCGATTAGTAAACCCTTTTTTTAATAATACGTATACTCAAAAATTACTTGGCTAAATGTTGCTTTTTTTGGGGGCCCTTTTTTTTTGGGTTTTTCTAGTCTTCCACATATAGGGAAATTTTTAAAACTGGACGTCACTGACAAAATTTTTAAAAAAAAAAGGGGGGTTTATCAGAAAATTTACCTAGTTTTTTTAAAAAAGAACCTGTCATAAAAATTAATTTCCCCCCTTGCCGAGGACAGCAAAAGCCTGTTTTGACCTGCCCGTTTTCCAACTTGTCCCTTATTCTGTAAAATTTCTGCAGTTTTAAAAGCATTTTTAAAAGAAAAACCTGCACATAGTTTGCCCCCTGGCTGAGGGGGACAAAAAGCTAGTGTTTAAAACCCCGCTGTTTTCCCCACGCTGGTCCCCTTTTTTCTGTAAGATGCGGCCCGTTGAGCATTTAAAAAAAAACCTGCACATTTTTTTATTCCCCCCCCTTTCTGAAAGGGCAGCCAAACTTGTGTTTAGACCTGCTGTTTTTCCCGCGCCCGGGTCCCTTATTTTGTAAATTTCTGCAGTTTGAGCATTTAAAGAAAAACCCTTTTTCCCTAATCTCCAAAAAATTGGAATCTCGCAAAAGAACAAAGAGTGACTTTTGATCACTATATTTACTATTTTGCCATAGGCAAACTTGAACTCTATCAGTTCTCTATCTATTAAACACTAAAACGTAACTTGTATTATATCTAACTCAACCTCTATACACACTATTTAAAAACCTGATCTCTATCATCATTTAATCCTTTTTGCTTCTGAAAGAGGGAATAACTCCCTTTCTATCATCAAGTCTGGTGGAACCCCACCTATTAACAAGAGAGCCTTATATCTATAGCAAAGTACTAGCTTCAGTAAGGGATCCCAAGCCAACTACTTGGCAGTCGTCCTAATCTCATAGACACAGAACAAATAAGGCCCCCTTGTGACACCGCTTGCAGCAGGTGACACTTGTAGACAGAGGTGAGAGATCACAATTTAAAACGTCATGCCTGACCTCGCCGACATGTTTCGCCAGCTAACCTGGCTTTATCAAGGCTTAGAGGTCCGATCACATGTGGTCTGAGCTCACTTCCTTTTATATCATGTTAGGTAAACACCCCGTTCAGGTGCTCACCAATTAGCCATCAGAGAATCCACACTGCCATCTTTGTCAATTCCCTCTATTGGAATGAATATGCATATTACATACATAGGAGAAGAGCTTTATGGGAAGATATGACAGTGGTCTACTGTACAGTGGCGTTTATATTCCCAATGAATATGCATATTAGATATTGAAGAGAAGGGGCCTATCGGAATTGAAAAAGATGGCAGTGTGCTGTTTAATTTGATACCTAGTCTGCTTAGTTCATTCTAGGTGAGGCACGCAGTTGCAATAATATGAGAGAAGTGAGACGGAAGCCCATCACAGTCAGGGCTGAGGTGTTTGTTGGTGCAGTGCATTGGCACGGGCAGTACGGTAAGATGGGGCGCAAGCCCGTTATGGAGATGGCGAATTTGACTGAAGGTTGTTGGCTCATGAGAGCATAGTGGCAGCTTCAGCAGGATATGTTATGAGTGTGCGCGCGCGGAAGGGGGAGTGGGCTTTATGTGGATTCTCTGATGGCTAATTGGTGAGCACCTGTATGGGGTGTTTACCTAACATGATATAGAAGAAAGTGAGCTCAGACCACATGTGATTGGACCTCTAAGCCTTGATAAAGCCAGGTTAGCTGGCGAAACATGTCGGCGAGGTCAGGCATGACGTTTTAAATTGTGATCTCTCACCTTTGTCTACAAGTGTCACCTGCTGCAGACGGTGTCACAAGGGGGCCTTATTTGTTCTGTGTCTATGAGATTAGGGACGACTGCCCAAGTAGTTGGCTTGGGATCCCTTACTGAAGCTAGTACTTTGCTATAGATATAAGGCTCTCTTGTTAATAGGTGGGGTTCCACCAGACTTGATGATAGAAAGGGAGTTATTCCCTCTTTCAGAAGCAAACAGGGTTAAATGATGATGATAGAGATCAGGTTTTTAAATAGTGTGCATAGAGGTTAAGAGTTAGATATAATAAAAGTTACGTTTTAGTGTTTAATAGATAGAGAACTGATAGAGTTCAAGTTTGCCTATGGCAAAATAGTAAATATAGTGTTTAAAGAAAACCTGTCACATATTTTATGCCCCCCTTGCTGAGGACAGCACAAGCTAGTGTCAGACATGCTGTTTCCAGCGCTGTGTCCCTTATTCTGTAAGATGCTGCAGTTTTAGAGTATTTACTGCTCAAATCTGGCAGTTTTCAGCCAGAAAAGAGTCCAGCTTTTCATGAAGAGTCTGTTTAATTAATGACCCGCCCACCTCAGGCTAGCCTTGCCAACCTTACAACTGATTAACCTATTAGTTTGAATAGGTAGAAACATGTGAATAAGGGTATGTTCACACGGCTTATTTTGACACGCCCGAAACAAGCTTCTTAATAAGAAGTTTTAGACGTGCTACTTGTCGCGTTTTTGGACGAGGATTTGGATGAGGTTTTCAACACTGTTTTCATGCATACAAGTTAAGAGCTAGGTCAAAAAATTGGTGAAAAACGCTTAAGAAATGCTTGAAGAAATGCACCGAAAAACGCTTCTAGAATTGACAGGACACTTTTTCAGCTCCCAAAACAGCTTCCAAAGAAGCGGGTAGAAACCTCATTGTGTGTGAACTACAGCGCTCTTTTACATAGGAGTCAATGAAAATGAACTGTTTTGGAGACGTGTTGGATGCTGTTTTGGAAGCATAAACGCTCTGAAAACCGCTCTGGAATCTGCGTTAAAATCAGCCGTGTGAACATACCCTGTCAGGTGGGTGGGGGGTAGGCGGGGATAATATCTGCTCATGAATAAGCTGGACTCTTTACTGGCTGAAAACTGCCAGATTTGAGCATTAAGTACTCTGAAACCGCAGCATCTTACACAATAAGGGACACAGTTCTGGAACCAGCTGGTCTGACACTACCGTGTGCTGTCCTCAGCAAGGTGGGGGCATAACCTATGTGTCAGGTTCTCTTTAATTCTTATTTGTTAAGCACATTTTTTTTTTTTTTTTTTTACTTTTCTACATCACTAGCAATTTATTTTATTTTTTTTTTTTAAATCCTGATATCCTGCAGTTTTCACTTTGGCCACTAGGCCTAATAATAGTCTGACACTTTCTGTTCCATACAGAAAACTTTTCATCAGTCTCCTCATTATCAGCACAGGCAGGATTACAATGAAAGGTGACAAAAATGTGTATAGATAACATAGGATCCCCCATTTACAATATAACGTAGTTACAGCTCACCTTCGCTCCCTCCCCGCACGCTGACTTCTTCCCAGGTCACAATGGAGGTCTAGAAAACTCTCTTATAGAAGTGGGTGGATCTGCTGCTGTTCACAGGCTCCCGTGTCCATGAAGCTGCTGTAAAGCATCTCTCTCAAGCAGCTCAGGCAAGATGGCCGCCCCATAATTATGTACTGAAAGCAAAATTAAAAAATCTACAATTAGAAAATAAAAATTGCCAAGAAGAAAAGAATTTATTGGTATTTTGTGTAAATTAGTAGAAAGTAAGTACAAATTAGCAAAAAGAAGAAAATTGGTGACTAGATTCCTTTAAAGTCTAAGTGTCCCTTAAAACAAGGCCAACATGGTTTTTCCAGAAAAAAAGCAACTATTACCTGTGAACTGAATTAGTGATAATTGTTGGCATCTGCACAGATTGCTGGAATGGGGTACCATATTCCATCACCAAAGGGCACTTTGCATTGAGCAGCAGTTTTCACTTTACTCTTTCTATAGCCCCTATAGGGCTTGTAAGGCGTTTCGCAGCAAACATGTTAGAACTTTGCCCTACATAAATGCTTCTTCACCCAAGTTATGTGGGTCAAAAGAGGCGCTGCTCGAATTTGTCACTGTTTAGTTTGATATACATTTGACCAGACCTATGAAAAATGAAGGTTTGGGACATCCTGAACATGAATGCTTTCTCTCTGACCCTAATCCTAACCTAGCCCCTCACTGTAACCATAAGCCTTTATAGGGGTTTCATGGTGTTTCTGATCTGTCAACTCAGACATAGTTCTGGGTCCAGTTCACATTAGGGTCTTCTAAGGTGACATCAGCCAAGAACTGATGGCAGAGCCTAAGCACCGCCGGACCAGAGGTGATGGGACTGATAAGTTAAAGGGGTGTCTCGGTGCTTGGACAAAATGAAACTTAACAGGGCTGCAAGGCCATTATACCAAAGCAACAATGTAAAGTTAAAGGGGTTTTGCTGCCATAGATAATGATGGCAGATCATTAGGATATGCCATCATTGTCTGATAGGTGCGGGTCCCAACTCTGAGACCCGCACCTATCTCGGGAACAGGCCCCTGAATCTCTGTGCTGACTGGAGAGTCGGTCGCGCTTGCGCAGGACTCTTCATTCTGTTCTATGGGAGTTCCGAGCAGAGCCGAATGCACTGAAATGGACGGAACCTCAAAGGGGCTCTACATCCTTGTGGGGGTCTTCAAATTGGTAAAGGTGCACCGAGAACAAAAATCACAATATGCCTCGTTGCTGTGAATACACTTTCTGTCTTTATTCTCAAAATGGCAGGTTTTTATACTTTTGAAGGTTAGCAAGATAAGGAAGCATCACATGGGCAGAGCTGTTAGTCGTTATTGGTTACATCCTTGACTACAGCATAACTCGGGAATGTCCAAACATGGGGCGTAACCTCAGAGGACTATATTTACTATTTTGCCATAGGCAAACTTAAACTCTATTAGTTCTCTATCTATAAAACACTAAAACTTAACTTTTCTTATTTATAACACTTAACCTCTACACGCACTATTTAAAAACCTGATGTTTAACCTCTCAATTTATCCCTTTCTAATTCTGAAGGAATAGCTCCTCTTCTATTATCAAGTCTGGTGAAACACCACCTATTAACAGGAAAACCTTATATATACAGTGATTTACTAACTCCAATAAGGGATCCCAAGCATCATACTTGGGCAGTCATCCCTAATCTAATGATTCACCAGACTTGATAATATAAAAGGAGCTATTCCTTCAGAAGTAGAAAGGGATAAATTGAGAGGTTAAAAATCAGGTTTTTAAATAGTGCGTATAGAGGTTAAGAGTTATACATAATAAAAGTTACGTTTTAGTGTTTTATAGATGGAGAACTGATACAGTTTTAGTTTGCCTACGGCAAAATAGTAAATATAGTGATCAAAAGTCACTCTTTGTTCTCTTGCGAGATTCTCATTTTTTTGGAGACTAACCTCAGAGGAGGCGCCATCTTGGCTTATACCGTGGTTATCTCTACAAGCACATTATGTGGCGCCCATTTTGTTAACACATTAGAGAGTGTAGAGTTATACAGGCAGCTTTAACGTGCCATAATATAAAGGCATATGAGGTGTTATTCTAACGAATACATTAAAATGGAGACACAAAGGATCACACATAAATAAGTGCAGCCAGCTCTCCAGCCGGCGCTGCGAATGCCGGACATGTTTACCACTTGTGGCAAAACCCCTTTAAGCCTAAATGTAATTATAGAATTGATATATTTTGTCACATTGTTGCTCCCTATGTGTCCTCGTTAGTACAGCAGAAGCATCATTCATTGCATCTATTCCAGAGTCTTCTGTTCCCCTGTTTTCTCCTGGCTTTACCGTCTTGTGCCTCTGATACTTTGCTCCCACTGCTGAGCCCCTCATATTAGTTCGTAGTTAAAACTCCATCCATCCCATACTACTGTGTGGATACACAGCTCAACTTCCTTGTACTGCAACTGAGCATGCCTGACTAGAAGGTGAAAACCGAACTACAGGTCATATCACTTGGCAACAAACTATCAACATCACGTTTTTGAGACCATAATTGGTAAGTGGTTAGGTGGGAAACTGCCAATAATGTTCACTTACTATATATTGAAGATTGTTACTTTATAACGTACACTTTCTATAGGAGTCGAGTTGTGTTCACTGGAATACCCCTTTAAGTCCTGTACACCAGTTAAAAATCCCTAACCCTAAAGCCAATTTAGGGTTATGGGTATGTCAAAAAAGGAGTTCAGGTTGACCTAAGCCAAAGAACCAAAATTTGGGTCGAATTTGACAAGAGGGCTATCAAACAAGACATGGAAACCTCTAAAGAAGCATTTATGCTATCTACAATACATGAAAAAATTTTGAGATTCTTAGTTCACATGTTTTGATCAAAAAATGTTTAAGCCACCCCCGGCTTACAACGGGATCTCAAGGAGGGTGGTCCTACTTTATTATTACCTCTCATTAGAGTCCAATTCAGACTTCTCACTTGGGTCAACAGACCCCCATAATCCAGAGAGAAAAAAGCACCAACCTTATAAGCATACTGCACTGATCTAGCAACCTGTGGAGGTTGGTGGTGTGCAGAGAACCAAAATGGAGGCATCCATGCCTCCCTATATTAATTATAAGCAATATAGTCCAAATGCAACTTATAGTTATGCACATAAAAACATTTCTGAAATACAGTGTGAACCTGGGTGCCACTGGCATATATATATACACACACTCCAACACCAGCGGCACACCATCAGCTAAAAGGGTCTGTGCCTGAGGAAGGGGAGGAGCAATTCCCCGAAACGTCGCACGGAGGTGCGTGATCGATGCCCGCGGACACTGGCGTCTCGAGCTCACTGGCGTGTGAGCGAATGATCGATTTCTGAACGACCTGGAGGGTCGCAACAAAGAAACTCTTGAGCTAAGCTTCTTTACTATTTACTAGAGACTGGCATCCTGTGTGTTACGGGTTAATGTCTACATGTCAAGTTTTAAGAAGATATATTAAAATTTTGTACGTTTTAAAGGTTCTATTGCATTATCAGGACTGTATGTATTGGGGAGTGGAGAACCCCATTCTTAGAACCTATTTTTTGAAGCGCTCATTGAGTATCAAGGGGGGCCCACTATATATATATATATATATATATAGATAGATAGATAGATAGATAGAATGATAATAGAGATAGATAGAATAGATATAGATAGAGATAGATAGATAGATAGATATAGAGATAGATAGATAGATAGATAGATAGATAGATATTTGGTCCAACCACATAATAGACTTTTATTTGAATGACCACGTAATATTGCATCTCGCCTATAGTGGCCGTTGTAGGGGAAATGAGCAGCTGGTGGCAACCCTCTGTTAAAATCAACTGCTTGCTTAAGGGTCTTTGGAGCCGGACTCGCACCCATTATAGATTATAGGGGTAGTTTTTGATGGGACAACCCCTTTGTGATAGAAGATGCAAACTGTTCCTGAGATCTGGATGTAGCTCATTGCTATATACATTAATAATTGTAATCTGCCACTGGACCGATCTGAAAGAGCCTGAACTTCTTAAATATTGCAGTTTTCCCTGTTTTTCTTTAATTTTTTTCCCACAGTTTTAAATAATGAAGGCATTTTCACCCATAATCAAATTTTAATTTTTAATAAACTTTGCACCATGCCGGATTTAAGCCTTATCTCGCAGGACAGATTTCAAGCAGCGCCATGGTGAACTGATTTAGAAGAATGCTAGAATGTGCTGTTGGAAATGGGATATTTCTGCTTGACTTGCTGCAGAGTCTGGAAAACTTGCCATCGTAACAGTGGTTATTCGAGAATAGAATTAGCTCTTGCATTTTCTCATCTCCTTTGGGGTCTTGCCAGAATGGGTGGTGATGGGGAGGTTGGGGATGGCAGACTTTTTATTCAGCGTAAAAGAAACTTAAAAGCAATATTCGAGAAAATGTTTCCTGTCTTTTAATGAGGATTTTTGGTTTTCTTCTCTAAGCCAAATGGCGAGGGTGGCTGGTGGTGGTGAATGTGGGGGGGTTGGAGTTACGGCAGGAGGGATGAGAGGTGTCCCACAAAACAACCAATTTAAAGGGGTTGTCTCACTACAAGGATTGCTTTTTATTTTAAAGATCTTGCAAAAACAAGTCACTTTGCAATATATGTCAATTAGCAGTGTCCTACCTATTCCCCGATATCCCCTCTTGTATGGGCTGCATCAGCTCCTCAGGTCGCTATAGCTACAGACCTGTTCGATCCCTCCTGATAGGCTGGCAGCACTGGTTGCTATAGCTACAGACCTGGCTTCTACTGCAGCCTAGTGGAAGCCAGTTAACACGCCCCTGAATTCAAAATGAAACCAAGAAAACACGAGTGAGGTGAGATGAATCAATGTAGTGAGACAACCCCTTTAAGGGAGACTCTCATATAATCATTTAGGCATATTGTCATTGATACATTTCCCTTACTCAGGATCCCACCTGCTCCCCCTAAACAATGCAGAATGAGAGGTTGGGGGATGTTCATACAGCGTGCTTGGATCCGAAAAACGCATCCAAAAGCAGCGCTTAAAATCGCATCCAACAAGCAGGTACAGGTTTGGATGTGTTTTGGCTGCAGTAGGAATGCAACTTATAGTTTTTAATAGGGGGCCTTCTGTGTCTTTCAGGTCAATTCCTTGAAGCGACCTGAAAGACGCATGACAAAGATACATGTAAACGCGCATCAACGATCCCTCGTCTGAACGCTGATGCATGTTTTACATTGAGAGCAATGTAAATCACACTGCACATTGTTAGATACGTGTTTGGTTCCGTTAAGGGTCCGATACATGGAGCCAAACACACTTCTAAAATCTGATCCAAAAAACGGATCCAATCCGCCATGTGAACATACCCTTCGTAAGAATAACTTTTGCTCTGGATGATGCAACACACTCATAATTTATATATTTTTTTTCATTTATCTCAGTGATTGACAGGTAATACGACATAGTGGTCATTGCACAGGAAGCTTATGGGCAGCTGCTATTTCTTTTAGATATTAGAATTAATTAGGGTCTTTCAAAGCCAGACCAACAGTGATCAATTGAATTATGGGACAGCATCAGCTTAGAGAGGGGTGTCTTAATAAATAAATATTACGATTAAGAGCCTAGGAACCGGCTCGAAACGCGTAAATTGAAGCGATGTATTTTTAATTGTTTTTACTATTTACCCAATAAAGTGCGTTTTTCTATCTAATTTAAACCTGGAGCACGAGTGCTGGAATTCATCTTTATCTATTACTGCTATAGAATTGCCAACAGCCTAAACAGGAAGTATGAACCTGAAGCTGTAGAAGTGCCACAGCTTGTACAGGAAATAGGAGCCTGAAGCTGTAGAACTACCACATCCTGTACAGAAAGTAGGAGCCTGAAACTGTGGAACCACCTACAGCCTGAACAGGAACTAGGAGCCTGAAGCTATTGAACTGTACACATCCTGCACAGGAAATTGGAGCCTGAAGCTGTATGCAGAAAAGCCACACCCTTTTGTATGGCCTTATCTATATGCAATTATAATACCAGCAACCACCCCCCTCATGCATAGAAGGTGTGTGATGTGTTGTCTTATCAGTATTTTTGTATTTGTGCAATCTCCTCATGTATTACACTGTAGCTTTTCTGCGTACTGGTGTGAACAGGTATCAATTCAATGTGGCATTTTTGATCATCTAATTGCTCCCCCAGTGGTGGGGTGTGTGAGCTACTGCTCAATAATTACCTGCACCTGTTTATTTTTCCCAAGTAGCACAGGGGCCTGTGTTGCCGCCTACTGGGTTCAGTCTCTAGTTCAGCCATTGAGCTGTAAATATAGCCTTTTCTGTGTTTTTCAGCCATCAAAGGTCCACGAAGGGGTGAGACATGTATAAACCCCACCCCAAAATGGGTGGCACGGTCTGATTTGAAGCCAAACCCGAGTGGCTGAATGTGTTTCCTGGTTATCGGGAGCCAGTTTTGGCCCCCACAACCCATCAGGTTGTACAGGTCTGATCTAATGTTAGAAAAACATGGCGGCTTTCTTCCAACAGCCACGGACCACCTACTGGTTTCTGAAATAAAGCAGCCGTATTTTTCTAACATTGAACAACCCTTTTATGTTCACTAGTTTTCCTAAACTTAAAAGTTTTCAGAAAGGATATATTAAACCTCCTTTCTGTCTGCGCTATCAACAATTATTCATCAAATCCAAGAATAATTTTTTTTCTAAACTTTTCCCTTTTTCCCTTCTTCAGTGGGGAAATTGATCATAAATTAACATACTTTCTGTCCTTTTTTGCCCCCAAGAAAGTAAATTCTCCTTAAAAAGGGTCTAAAAAAATTTAGCATTGATGGGAATATGGCTATAATCACCTATAAATAGCGGTTTTTAAACAATTTTTATCCCCAAAACATCCCATAAGGGGTTTTTTTAAATTTTTTTTAGCACCCTTTTTTCCCGGGGAATTTATGATTTGGGTGTGGAAAATTTTTCTTTAAAACCCGTAATAGCAACTTCTCTGGGTGTAATTTTGTGGTTACTTCCCACCCCCTGCAAAAAAAAAAAAAAAAAGTTTAGTGATAGGGACGGGAGAAATTTTCAATTTCCCAAATCAAAATAAAAGACAAGGGAAAGTATTTGCTCTATTATAAAAAAATTTTCGGGGTTTCCCCGGGGGAAAGGGGGAACCTTTTTTTTCTGCCAAAAGCCTTTGGGGGAATGTTTAAAAACAACTTTTCAAAAAAACCAAAAAAAAAATTTATCAATTTAAAAGGGGTTGTCCTCACTACAATTATTTCCCACCCTTTTAACCCCCCGATTTGGTCCTTTTTCCCCCCCCTCTTTTTCTTTTTGTTTTTAAAAGGGGTGTGTTTCCCGGCTTTTAAACCCAACTGGGGCTATACAATTGGTGCGGGGGCACCCAATCAAGAGAGATCAAACGGGTCTGTATTTTAAGAAACCCATTGTTTGGAAAAGCCTATAAAAAGGACGTTTGAACAGGTCTTTATCTATAGGGGCCCCTGGGGAGCTTTTTCCACCCCAAAAAGGGGGGTTTCCTAGGAAAAAGGAAACACTTTTAATGGCCCATAAATTAAAAAAGGTGACTTAATTTGCAAGATTTTTTAACAAAAAAAAGCAATCCTTGTGAGAGAAAACCCCCTTTTTTAAAATTTGGGAACAAACTTTAGCTCCCCACTAGGGACCCCTCTCCTCCCCAAAATAAAACACGGGTCCCGATAAAACATTGTAATTTTGCAGGAAATCGGGGTCCAGCTTTTTTCCCTGCAACAAAAACAATGGGGGACAAAAGACTTTTAAAAATAGTTGAAACTCAAGTACTGGATGTCCCTCACCCCGTTTCCCAAACTCAAATGCAATACCCCACCCAGATCTTCGTTTCTGTGCTGTGATGTCCATACCTGTCTTCATGTGCAGTAGGATATCCGGGTAGAAACCCCCCGCATTGCTAAGGGGGTGCGGGAGGGAATAACCCCAACTTTTCACCTTTAATTTGGTAATAAACTATATCATTGACAGTTCACACCTCCATCAAGGGTTCTCACAGGAACCTCCTTCATAGAAAAAATAGCGCGAAATGCAGCGCCTTTTACTCCATTTAAGTTACAGACGCCATGATGGAAACCCAATGGCCCTCATTCTAGTCCATTGGGTTCATAAACGTCTTTGGGTTTCCTCATGTAATACCAATTTTTTTTTCATTCCGGGTAAAGGATTGGGGGTTTGGAAAAACACAATACAGGGGGGTTTACCCGATGCGGGGAAAGACGACACTGCACCCGGCCAGTCAATTTACCCCCAAACTTTTCTTTCCCATTGACCGTATGTAATTACTTTAAAGGGTTTACTGAATGTCAGGTTCTCTGAGGAGACAAAAAACGTCCCCATTTTTTCCCCCCCTTTTTTTCCCTCTATTTTCAAAATACACAAACTTTTTTCTCCAGACAGGCAAAAGGAGCGTCCCACCTCAATAGAAATTTTAAATTTTTACTTCTAAAATCGGGTTCTTGCACAGACTGAGCTTCATTATCTTGTATCGCCCACTCATGGAGGTCTGAAATGCACCCAGAGTTTCCCCCGGGTTTAATATTGGACCCACATTCACAGAAAAAAGGGAAAATTTTGCCCAAAAGGAAAAAGCCCCTCTTTTTTAAAATTAATTATAGAACGGTCCCCCTTTTTAACCACCCCCCATTTAAAAATGAAGCCTTTATTTCAGATTTCAGTCCCAGAAGAAAGCAATGATTACTTTTTTTTTTTTTTTTTTGCCCAGAAATTTAAAGGTTTGTCTACCTCAAAAATTTGGATGTTATACCTCTGTTCACCCACCCTTTTAATATTTTTTTAAAACTTTTTTTTAACATTTTGGGCAAAAAAGGAATTCTGGAAAATTTAAAAAACCCAATAAAAAGATTAGTTCACATTTGTTTTTTGGGAAAAAAACCCTTTTCCCTTGAAATGAAAAGAAATAACCCCTTCTTTACAAAATTGTAAACCCGGAAAGACTCCTGGTTTTAGCATTATGAAAAAAAAAAAACCCTGGGGGACGCAGTGAATTTTGCTTTTCAGTTAGGAAAAAATTTGGTTTTTTTTTGCTGAAACCCTGAAAAAAGGCATATTTTTTAAAGGGGTTGTCTCACTACAAAGAAACCTTTAAAAAAGAAGGGAACACTAAATGCAGGTCTGGGGAAGTCGGGGCAAAATTTTGAGGAGTCTGGGGCGTCTTTAAAAAGGGCCGACCCCGACTCCCAAAATAAATAAAATATGGCCCTTTTTAATTTCGAGGGCCGTTCCAAAGAGCAAGGGGAAATTTTTGGCCCCGGCCAGTGCTGCAATAAAGGGAAAAAAGTTGAATTTTTGGGTCCCCATGTTTTTCCCCCAAAAAAAACCTCAAGCCCCCCCCCGGTTTAAAACGTTTCTCTTTTTGGGGGAAAAAATCTATATTATCTCTCACCTGGGCCAACTTCAGACCTCTCACTGTCCCCAAAGGCCCCCCAAGAAGGGCAGAGAGAAAAATAAAAAGGCACAAACCTTTCAAAGCATAGTGCATTGATTTTAACACCCCCCTGTGGAGGGGGGCGGGTGCGGGAAACCCAAAAATTGGAGGTTTTAACCCCTCCTTAAAAGTTTAAAAGCAAAAAAGTCCCAAAATAAAAACGTATATTTTCTGCACAGAAAAATTTTTCTTAAAAAAACCCCACACTGGAACCTGGGGCCATTTGGCATGGTTTGCGGCACATAAACAAAACCCACAAAGCCCCAAATCCCAGTGGCACACCACTGCAAAAAGGCAAAAAAAACCACATGGAAATCCCAAAAGGAGCTTTTTAGGCTATCTACAAAAAAAAAAAAACTTGAATTTCTTGTCGCTTTTTTTGGCCAAAAAAATTCAAGCCAACCCCCGGCCAGGGGCCTTTCCCCCATATCTTCACCCATAAATGGGGATGAATTGATGCAGGAGCAGGCAAGCCTCCCCCCAGGAAAAAGATTCCGCCCCCAGGCAAACAATTTCACAAATTTCACCCTTTCAAAGAAGAAAAGAGCCAACCATTCATCAAAACTACGGGGCTGAGGCAATTCCCTTTATCCCCCCTAATTTTAAGAGTTGCCCCTGTGGTCTCGCTTTGCTCCCCACCCAGTTATGAGAGAGGCCTTCCTACCTGAAAAAATAATCAAATGTGAGGTCATGTATGCAGGATCTGATGGAGGCAATACTATTTCTCAGAACAAATTCAGAGACCACAAATGTTCCTGAGGGTTTTGCATATTTAAATTTTTGTCCTAAAGTCATATCCAAAAAAAATATTTTACACTGACAAGCAAAATGGTAACAAAGGTTTTTAACTTGTGACTTCAGGGTCCAATCTCACCATCCACTACAGCTTTTGAAAAGAGGCAAAGTAATTTTATTACAGTCACTTTAAACTTATACATAAGTTTTACTTCAAGTATTTAGCTTCTTATTTTTAGTTTGCCCAAAAAATCAAAGTTTTTTAAATTTTTAAATTTTTTTGTTTTAATTTGGGAATTCCACCTTTTGGTTTTCAATACTGCCCGAATCCTTCTGGGGCCTGAATCAATCAACATATCTTGACCAAAGTCTATCCCCGGGCTCTCTACACATTCCCAATTTGGGCAAGGACTGGGTACAAAATACAGATTTTCTTCAACTCTACCCACAATGTTCAAAAAAATCAAAACATTTTTTACCCTTTTGCTTGTCGGTCTTTTCTTCCTAAAAGCTTGATTTTGTATCAAAAGGGGATAAACACCTGAAAAGGGAACCATTTTTTCTACAGTAAAGTTAAACACTTTAAAAATGCCCATGTATGGGAGTCGGGGGTCGAGGTTTGGGAAATTTAGGAGTCTAAACGGGCTTTGGGTTGCCCCTCCACGCCCTTACAAATGAAGACTTTTCCAAAAATTTTACTTTGTCATCTTTTTCTGTCAAGGACTACAAGTGATTTATCACCTTCGGCTCCTCTTTTTTTTCCAATGTCCGACCTTTTTACGCCTTTTCCCCTGCGTTTTTTCTACTGATGGCAGGGATGACACACACGGTGCAGCAGTGTGAGAGCTTGTGTTTATCGGATTTTCAACAAACAATTACTGTTTTCATTAGTTCAGAAGCTTTTTGGGCCTCAAAAGGGAATTTATTTAATTAGAAGATAAAAGAGAAGTCTGAATACACGGAGCCAAGCTAATTACAGACAGCTGACCAGGGAAATTTTCAGAGCAAACAGCATTATTTCAATTTTATGCATCCATGAAACATTGAGATAGAAAAAGACCTATGAGATTGTAAAAGCCTTCTCCAGTGTCATCCTCTATTCGTGTCAGAAGTTAGTATGATGTGTGTATGTATTTTTTGTAAATATGTTAATATATATAATAAAAATATAATTATAAATATATACAAATAATAAAAATACACTCTCCCTCGCTTTTAATTGAGTAAAGTTAGTTTTTAATTTACCTTTTTAAAGGGATCTTTAAAAACGATTTTGTTATTTTATTCACAAAGTGCGTTTGTTCCAATGTCACACAATTTTAATTCAGTTGCCATTTTAAAGGTATTGGGTGGCTGTAACCAATGACATTATTGAACATTGTAATGTACTTGTTTTAAAAAAAAAAAAAAAAAAAAAAAAATATTTTTATAAAAATTAAAAACACAGTTAAACCAAAGGTATTTGGTGGTGAAAAAAGTAAAAAAAAATCATTAAAAAAATCTATATTTGCATGAGTCTTAAAATCCATCTAACATTACGATTCTGTCTGATTTTGTATTTTAAGCGATTAGCCTCCTTTTTTATTACCTGAGCAGCAGCATTTTTTGCCTGAAAGCTTTTCTTTTTCCCGCCCCCCCCCGCCGCTCCCCCCTCCCCCCGCTTCCCCCGCTCCCCCCTCGCTCTCCCCCCCTCCCCCCTCCTCTCCCCCCCCCCTCTCCCCCTCCTTCCCCCCCGCTCTCCCCCTCGCCTCCCCCTCCCCCTCTCCCCCCCCTCGCTCTCCCCCCTTCCCCTCTCCCCTCGCCCCCTCCCCCCGTCTCCCTCCTCCCCTCCCCCCCCTCTCCCCCCCTCCCTCGCTCCCCCCCCTCCCTCCCCACTCGTCCCCCCCCCCTCGCTCTCCCCCCGCTCTCCCCCTCGCTCCCCCCCCCTCCCCTCCCCCCCCTCCCCCCCTCGGTCTCCCCCCTCGCTCTCCCCCCCCGCCTCCCCCCCCTCCTCCCCCTCGCTCCCCCCGCTCTCCCCCTCGCTCTCCCCCTCGCTCTCCCCCTCGCTCTTCCCCCCCCCGCCCCCCCCCCCTCTCCCCCCCCGCTCTCCCCCCCCGCTCTCCCCCCCCGCCCCCCCTCGGCGCCCCCCCCCTCGCGCTCCCCCCCCCCCCCCCCCCCTGGGGCCCCCCCTCGCGCTCCTCTCTCCTTCTTCTCTTCCCCCCCCTTCTCCTTCTCTTCCCCCCCCCCTCTCTCTCCTTCTTCTCTCCCCCCCTCTCTCTCCTTCTTCTCCCCCCCCCCCCCCCTCTCTCTCCTTCTTCTCTTCCCCCCTCTCCTCTCCTTCTTCTCTCCCCCCCCTCTCTCTCTCTCCTTCTCCTTCCCCCCCCCTCTCTCTTCCTTCCCCCCTCTCTCTCTCCTTCTCTTCCCCCCCTCTCTCTCTCTTTCTTCTCTTCCCCCCCCTCTCTCTCTCCATTTCTCTTCCCCCCCCCTCTCTCCCTCCTCTTCTCTTCCCCCCCCCCCCTCTCTCTCTCTCCTTCTTCTCTCTCACCCCCCTCTCTCCTTCTTCTCTTCCCCCCCCTCTCTCTCTCCTTCTCCTTTCCCCCCCCCTCTCCCCCCCCCCTTCTTCTCTTCCCCCCCCTCTCTCTCTCCTTCTTCTCTTCCCCCCCCTCTCTCTCTCTCCTTCTCTCCACCCCCCTCTCTCTCTTTCTTCTCTTCCCCCCCTCTCTCTCTCTCCTTCTTCTCTTCCCCCCCCCCCCCCTCTCTCTCTCCCTCTCTTCTCTCTCACCCCCCTCTCTCCTCTTCTCTCCCCCCTCTCTCTCTCTCTCTCTCCTTCTCTCTCCCCCCCCCCTCTCTCCTCCCCCCTTTCCTCCTTTTCCCCTCTCCTTCCTCTCTCTCTCTCTCTCTCTCTCTCCTTCTCCTCTTCTCTCTCTCTCCTTCTCTTCCCCCCCTCTCTCTCTCCTTCTCCTCTTCTCTCTCTCTCCTTCTTCCCCCCCCCTCTCTCTCTCCTTCTTCTCTTCCCCCTCTCCTTCTTTTTCCTCCCCTCTCTCCTCTCTCTCTCTCTTTTTCCTTCCCCCCCCTCTCTCCCCTCCCTTCTCTTCCCCCCCCCCCTCTCTCTCTCTCCTCTTTTCCCCCCCCCCTCTCTCTCTCTCTCCTCTTTTCCCCCCCCCCCCCTCCTCTCTCTTTCCTTCTCTCCCCCCCCCCCTCCTCTCCTCTCTCCCTTCTCTTCCCCCCTCTCTCCCCTCTTCTCTCTCTCCCCCTCCTCTCTCCTTCTCCCTCCCCCCCTCCCCCCCTCCTCTCTCTCCTCTCTCTCTCTCTCTCTCCTTCTCTTCCCCCCCCCTCTCTCTCTCTCTCTCCTTCTTTTCCCCCCCCCCTCTCTCTCTCTCTCTCCTTCTCTTCCCCCCCTTTCTCTCTCCTCTCTCCTTCTCTCCCCCCCTCTCTCTCTCTCCCCCCTCTCTCTCTCTCCCCCCCCCTCTCTCTCTCTCCCTCTTTCCCCCCCTCTCTCTCTCTTCTCTCCTCTCTCCCTCCCTTTTCCTCCCCCCCCCTCTCCTCTCTCTCCTCTCTCTCTCCTTCTCCCCCCCCCCCGTCTCTCTCTCTCTCCTTCTCTTCCCCCTCTCTCTCTCTCTCTCCCCCTCCTTCTCTTCCCCCCCCTCTCTCTCTCCTTCTCTTCCCCCCTCTCTCTCTCTCTTCCCTTCTCTCTCCCTCCCTTCTCTCTTCCCTTCTCTCCCCCTCCTCTCTCTCCTCACTCTCCCCTTCTCCTCTTCTCTCCTCTCCTTTCCCCCTTCCCCCCCCCCCTCTCCCTCTCCTTCCTCCTCTCTCTCTCTCCTTCTCCTCTTCCCCCCTCTCTCTCTCTCTCCTTCTCTTCCCCCCTCTCTCTCTCTCTCCTTCTCCTCTTCCCCCCTCTCTCTCTCTCCTTCTCTTCCCCCCTCTCTCTCTCTCTCTCTCTCTCTCTCCTTCTCTTCCCCCCTCTCTCTCTCTCTCCTTCTCTTCCCCCCCCTCTCTCTTTCTCCCCTTCTCTTCCCCCCTCTCTCTCTCCCCTTCTCTTCCCCCCTCTCTCTCTCTCCTTCTCTTCCCCCCTCTCTCTCTCTCCTTCTTCTCTTCCCCCTCTCTCTCTCCTTCTCCCCCCCTCTCCCCTCCCCCCCTTTTTTTTTTTTTTCCCCCCCCCCCCCCCCCTTTTTTTCTCCTTTTTTTTTTTTTCTCTTTTTCTTTTTTTTTTTTCTCCCTTTTTTTTTTTTTCCCCCCCCCCCCCCCTGGTTTTTTTTTTTGGGTTTGTCCCCCCCCCCCCCTTTTTTTCCCCCCCTCTCTCCTCTCCCCCCCTTTTTCTCCCCCTCTTTCCCTTTTTCCCCCCTCTCTCTCCTCTCTCTTCCCCCCCTCTCTCCTTCTCTTCCCCCCTCTCTCTCCTTCTCTTCCCCCCCCTCTCTCTCTCCTTCTTCTCTTCCCCCCCTCTCTCTCTCCTTCTTCCCCCCCCCCCCTCTCTCTCTCCTTCTTCTCTTCCCCCCTCCCCTCTTCTCTTCCCCCCTCCCCTCTCTCTCTCTCTCTCCTTCTTATTCTCTTCCCCCCTTTCTCTCTCTCTCTCCTTCTCTTCCCCCCTTTCTCTCTCTTTCTCCTTCTCTTCCCCCCTCTCTCTCTCCTTCTTCTCTTCCCCCCCCCCCTTCTCTCCTTCTTCTCTTCCCCCCCCCCCCTCTTCTTTTCCCCCCCCTCCCCCTCCTCTCCTCCCCTTTCTCTCTCTTTCCCCCCTTTCTCTCTCTCTCTCCTTCTCCTCTTCCCCCCCCCTCTCTCTCTCCTTCTTCTCTTCCCCCCCCTCTCTCTCCTTCTTCTCTTCCCCCCTCTCTCTCTCCTTCTTCTCTTCCCCCCCTCTCTCTCCTTCTTCTCTCCCCCCCCCCCTCTCTCTCCTTCTTCTCTTCCCCCCCTCTCTCCCCCTCTCCTCCCCCTCTTCCCCCCCCTCCCCCAGCTCCCCCCTTTCCCTACTTTTCGTGGAACAAAATACATATTTTTTTCTTTTTTTCGCCCCGTCCCCGTGATAAAAAAGGGGGGATCCAAAAGTAGTCTGGATGTGAGCACAGTAGAGGTCTTCATAATCACCTTTTTCGACCCGGGGCTTTTAACTAAGGGGTTTTAGACACATAATGCCTTTAAAAGGATTGAAAAATGCGGGTCACAAAAAATAATCATTTTTAATTGGCAGCTTTTCTGTATTAGTATGAGAAATGATTGCTCTGTAAGTAAAGCCTCTCCCTACTTGTCTGTAATTTACTGTGCTTGAGGTCTTTTGAGTTCTTGGAAAGGAATCAAGGAAAAAATTTTTATTCCGTCAGGTTATTTCCCTTTTCTCACTTTTTGAAATTCGTTAATTCTGCCTGGCATTTATCCAATTTGCGTGTTTTATAGTCATACCTCCTGCCTATCTCAATTTGTATTTGGAAAGCGCCGAAGGGGCTCGCGCAAAAAGTGGTACGGAATTTTTTTTTAAACTAAACCTTTTTTCTTCTGCACAGTTTTAGAAGTAAGCTAGCAACGCACATGACACCTGCCAGTCAAAAGTTTTTGGGGCAGAAGGAATCACTCTTCTCCTTTTAAAGGGTTGTCCAGTTCCATAAAAGAAAATATTAAGGTACTGGGGCCCCATTTATAACCAAAAAATCTCTTCTCCCCTTCTTTAGGTCCTTTGTTTATTTGCTGGGTCTTTCTCTAGTCTTTGGGTAACATCTATGAACGGGCCTGTGCCAGTTTTCTGTGGTTACATTGCCTTGATAAGTCCCTTTGTAATGCACCAAAGATTTGGGGCGTTCTATGGGCATCGCACCACATCCATCGAAGTAGACACATTAGATTTTTTGATCCAATTTAAGGCGCAAACAGTTAGAACACCAGAACCCGGGTAAAGGTGGGGCCTGACCCGACTTGTGGTATTTTGGGTCAAAACTCCCCGTATATATAACCCAGAAGAACAAAACCCGGTAAAGGGGGGCCCCAGCCCAAATTGTTTATTGGGTCTACACGCCCTTTTTGAAAGACCAGCAGAAAACGCCAACCAGGGGAAAGGTGGTGCCTGAGCCAGACTTGTGGGATTGGGTCTCACTCCCTGTATTTTGACCCCCCGAAAACACCAACCGGTAAAGGGGTGCCCCGACCAGACTTTTGGAATTGGCTCTACACGCCCGTATGTAGCTCAGAAAAACAGCCAGACCAGGGTAAGTGTGCCTGAGCCCAAATTTTGGTATTGGCTCTACACTGCCCCGTAGAATGACCTCAAAGAATAGCCAGACCCGGGGAAAGGGGGCCTGAGCCCGACTGTGGGTTTGCTCTACACTGCCCCCTATTATACCTCAGAAAAAAAGCTTCAACATTCTGGCGCAGTATTTACACCTTAAAGCGATTTAGAATTGGTCTATTAGCGCCAACTTTTTATACATGTTACCCCTTTTTTTTTACTTTGAACTTTCAAACAGGGGACATCACTGCTGCAGCCACTGATTGGCTGCCGCAGTCAATTGCTTCTACTTATATCACCATTCAGAGCTGTTCACTTCCGAATAGCGATTTGTAATACTTTTTTTTTTTTTAAATAAGGAAATTGTACAACCCCTTTAAGGTGCATTTTTGAAGTATGCAGGAGGGGGTACAACTTTCAGACACCTTGGTGGGCTTTCTCTCCGGGAAAAAAATAACTCATCCCAACCCATCTTTTACCTCTGAGAAGACTCCTAGAGTTTTCTGGGAGTTCTTGTATAGATGTAGCAAAGATAAACTTGACAGCGCACAAAAATATCACGACACAGAAAGTTATCGCTACTTTTTTAATGGCTTTTGTTGTGATCTAGGTCAGGAGCATAAAAGTTTGACTCCTTTCCTTAAACTGAAAAAGGGGCCTCTACCAGCAGGAATTACAGTAGTTTTTTCCTGCGGATTTAGAGTTTCAAAACCGTCAAACAGACTGTAAAACTGAGTGTAAAACCATCCTTATAGACCTCAATAGAAAATCCGAGTTGTAGTGTTCAGATTTTCTGATGTCGGATTTCAAAACTGCTTCAAAAATCTTGGAACATGTTTTATAATCCGCTATATTTCTCTTGAAAAATGGCGGAAAATTTACTATGGAAGTCAGTGGGATGGCATGAAAAACAACCAGAAAGCTTTGCGCACATTTTTTAGCGTGGTCTTGGGATTCGGTGTTTCAACTGTTTTTGCCATCATGCAGCACTATTGAGTTTTTTGGACGCTGTAAGATGCAAAAAGAAATTATGTGCCTTTCCAAATGTTTGCAAATTAAAAAAACTGAAAAATGTGGCATGCATTTAATCCCTTTTATTCAGATAGCCATTAATAAAATCCAATGTGACCAATTGCCTTTAGAAGTCACCTAATTAATAGAGTACATCTGTATGTAATTTATTCTACTATTGCGCTACTTTGTGTTGCTCAATAAAATAACATTTGTTTGTGGCTGTAATATTTAAAAGGGTTTTACCATGAAAGCATTTCATGCCTGGTTTGTCCATCAGCTTTTAGTGTGTTCAAAAGGGGGCGTTTATAACTTGTTTGAATTCAATATCATGTTACGTAGCAGGCTTGACATCACCATTCCTGTCCCCACAGTGTGTTCACTCTAGTCAAACAAAGATCTGTTTGTGTATGTAAAGAACGGTGAGTAGCTATAATGTAGCAAAATGGTTAGCACTTCTGTCTTTCAGCATAAGGATCCTGCAGGAACCAAATGTGGATTTTTTTTTGTCTCAATGCACTTATGACAAACGGATTGGACAGTGTCACACTTTGCGGCGTTACACCCCTATTTCTAACAAACAATTTAGAGATTGATGAGGAATAATGGGATTAAGATTTAAGGAAAAAAACTCCACAAATATTCAATGGGGAACACTAGTACAGTTTCTCTTTAAATAGATGTTATGAGAATCCTTACCCACTTTTAATGCTGAACATGTCTCTGTTTCTGGAAAATATAGAACACCCCATTGGTTTGGGTAGCGTTAAGCGAGATGGATCCTTTGTGGTTTTTGCCTGTGGATTTGCGTAGGTAAAATATGCAGTGTATTACAGTATCATCCATGTGAATCTCATCCACATGCTGCAGACCTATTCCGTGTGGATATTGACTTGCATAATCTTAATTGCAGATTTCAAAACCATTAATTTTGTTTTTCTTTTTTAAAATTCTGTAGAAAAATATTCAGCGTTAAACCTGCACAATTGGTACCAATTTGTTTTGCTTAATTCCTCACGGGTTTGCCGATTACCTTATGAAAAATGTGCAGCAAATCAGACCTGTATAAGCTTAGTTTTTTAGGGTTGCTGTCAAAAGTCAGTAAGTGTGAGGCCTCTGTTTCATTTAGTATTGGTGTGTTCTCTGTGGCAAAGGGGCCTTTGGGCTCTTCAGATATCATGGCGGGGTTGCTTCTTCTACCTCTCTAGCCCCAATAGCTGCAGTGCCTTACGAAAGTATTCGGCCCCCTTGAACTTTTCAATCTTTTGCCACATTTCAGGTTTCAAACATAAAGATATACAATTAAAAAGTTTTGGGGAAGAATCGACAACAAGTGGGACACAATTGTGAAGTGGAACGAAATATATTGGATATTTTAAACTTTTGTAAAAAATAAACTGAAAAGTGGGGCGTGCAATATTATTCGACCCTCTTAAGTTAATACTTTGTAGCGCCACCTTTTGCTGCAATTACAGTTGCAAGTCGCTAGGGGTATGTCTCTATCAGTTTTGCACATCGAGAGACTGAAATTCTTGCCCATTCTTCATTGGAAAACGGCTTGAGCTCAGTGAGGTTGGATGGTGAGCGTTTGTGAACAGCAGTTTTCAGCTCCACAACAGTATCACGGACCTGCCTGGTGTGTTCCTTGGTCTTCATGATGCTCTCTGCGCTTTAAACAGAACCCTGAGCCTATCACAGAGCAGGTGCATTTATACAGAGACTTGATTACACACAGGTGGATTATATTTATCATCCGTCATTTAGGACAATATTGGATCATTCAGAGATCCTCACTGAACTTCTGGAGTGAGTTTGCTGCACTGAAAGTAAAGGGGATGAATAATTTGGCACGTCCCATTTTTCAGGTTTTTTTTCACAAAAGTTTAAAATATCCAATAAATTTCATTCCACTTCACAATTGTTCACTATATTTACTATTTTGTCATAGGCAAACTTAAACTCTATCAGTTCTCTATCTGTAAAACACTAAAACGTAACTTTTATGTATATTTATGCACTATACATAATAAAAGTTACGTTTTAGTGTTTTACAGATAAAGAACTGATAGTTTGTTTGCCTATGGCAAAATAGTAAATATAGTGATCAAAAGTCACTCTTTGTTCTCTTGCGAGATTCCCAATTTTTTGGAGACTATGTGACTTCACAATTGTGTCCCACTTGTTGTTGAATCTTCAAACATAATGATATAAAATTTTACATTTTTTGTGAAGCCTGAAATGTGGCAAAAGGTTGAAAATTTCAAGAGGGCCGAATATTTTGTGTCCCACTGATGATTCTCTTTAAGTTGTGATCCTTTATCGTTTCTTTCCTTGTCTGCTTACAAATAGGGAAGTAGAGGGCTTTGAGAAGTAAAGGCAGCTGTTGAATCTCTTGTATAATTCATATCTCCAACAAATCACTCAACAGGAAGTTTTTCCAGGTCTGTTTCCTACCGCAGATCAATACAGAGAACACGTTACGGTGCATCTGCTTCACTATGTATGATCACGGAACATAAGAAGATGCACCGGGGTAGTCTCCGGATGAGGGAAGTCGTATCATGAGTGGAATAATGTGGTAATAATTAGCATTGCACTTTAGCTCTACAGAAGTTCAGTCTTTAATCATGTTGTTACCTACTTTAATTTGAGCAAGCCATCTGTCTTCAACTTCTTGCACTTGTGCCGACTGCTGATCTTTTTTTCCCAAACCGCTCCCGATGTGACTGTCGAGATTACAAAGAGCTGAAGTCATTATTTTAGTGTAATAATGAAGATCTATCTGCTTATCGATAATTTTTAACATGTGACAAATCTTCTTACCAGCATTCTCACTACATTGATTTGATTTAGACATGTAGGCAAAGCTAAGTAAATACATTGCTGTTCTGACTTTGCTTCCTTTCAGAGTTAGAGCAGTTCTTATCTCCTGCTTCTTTACAAAAGGATTCTTAGGTTACTGACCACCTCTCTGCTCTAGCAGCCCTGGCCACATAGTGACATCACTCCCTGCTGTTTCTTATCAGCAGCACGGGATCTTTTTAAAAAAAATAAAAAAATTTACATCAAACTTTAACCCTTTAGAGCTCTGTAGCATTTTGCCCTGTGAAAAAAATACATCCATCACCAATGTGCCCATGACCGGCTCGGCTAGGAATAACCCCGAAACTGCGTTGTATGCGGATGAGTGATACTAGCTTGGCTAATATCCCTTTTGCTTTCTCAAGACTCAGTGGGTCAAAAGAAAATTGAGGATTTGTTACATCCAATAGAGGGCGCTTGAGCTTCTCAGCTCCTTTCCCATGTTGCCTTGTGATATGCAGATGCTTAGAAGAAGGCAAAAAGGCAATTCAAAACACTACACACCGTACGGTTCTCTCCCTAAGAAGAGATGTTCCCCCTTTCTTGGCTAGGAGTAGTCAGTTACTGCTATAGAACTGCCCACAGCCTGAACAGGAAGTGGAAGCCTGAAGCTGGCTGTAAAACAGACAGATGGAAAAACCCCTTTAAGCTCTCCCCCTTCCTATTTTCTGAAATTCTGCTGGATGATTATGAAATGTTATGAAAGGGCAACGTCTTAACTCAGTTGGATCCATTCTTTTATCAGACAAAAAACTATTTTTGGCTAATAGGAACAGTAAGGGAATAACTACAAGTCTGTGTATTCATGATTTGGGCGCTGTCTCTGCCTTCCATGATGGTGACTACAAATATACACCGCAACTTGTCAGTCACTACAGGCATAGACAAGGGGAGTGCTCCTCCAATGAGTGCACTGGACTCCCATCTAGGAGTCCACTGTATTCTTTTGTCCAAATGATAAAAATTTTGGAAAATAGGGATACAAAACTTTATCTGTAATATGCTCATACATACTGCAGTATGATCAGCTGACAGGCAAAATCTGGAAATTTCACCCAAGGATGATCCATACTTGTGCAAGTCCACAATTCTCCTCCTGATATCTTGGCTGATTTCTTTAGACTTTCCCATGATGTTACACACAGAAGCAGTGTGTTTCTAGTGTGTTTTTAAATACATCCACAGGTGTGTCTCTGCTTAAGATGTTGCCAATAAACCTATCATAAACTTCCAAAGACATGACATCATCATATGGGCTGTCCCAAATTGTTTAAAGGCAGAGAAATCCTAGTGTATTTGAACTTTAGACTTTGCAGAAAGTAATAAAAATTCCTTAAAAACTTGCTCTTTTTTTTGGCATTTGACAAATATTAATTTTTATTTCCTAATTGACCTAAAACGGGGAAGGTTTATCCTGATTTCATGTTAGACAGTGAGAAAACCTGCAGATGGTGCTTTTTATATAGTGCATGGAAACTTCTGGTTTCAACTGTAACCAAAACCTGTTGCAGATGTTAACAGCACCACGATTGTTCCTGGACTGGATTTGTTACTTATTCCAATTCAAATGTTAGGCCATGTTCCCCACGGTTAAAAGGGGCCGTATTCGTCCTAATTACGCGCCGAAGTGCGCCAATTACGGGCGAAAAACGGCCCATTCTAGGTAATTCACAGTTACATGAGAACTATGGATTACGTCCCTCTCCCGCCCGGCGAATCCCCCGGGGCTGGGAGATAATTGACATGTCACTTTCTACGGCGTATACGCGCCACCAGCTGTAATGCTATGGGCCGGCAAATTCCCGGCCCCCTGCTTCTCCCCCGCTCCCGCCCCCCCCCCGTCCACACGGAAAAATTGGGGGGCAAAATTTAAAACGCCCGCAATTAACCGTGGGGAACATGCCTAAGGGGCTAAACATTTTAAACCAAAAACACCATAAATTTCCCAAGCTGAATATTTACATGAGAAATATCACTTTGTATAGTGGATAGGAATATAATTTTGTCTCTGTTAATTTACCAGCCGGGAAATTAAAACACAAGTTTGTTTTTACCCCTTTCTGGGTTTTTTTTTTCTACGGTGATGTATTGATTATACCAG
Organism: Phyllomedusa bahiana; assembly: GCA_025379985.1. Classification (NCBI taxonomy): domain Eukaryota; kingdom Metazoa; phylum Chordata; class Amphibia; order Anura; family Hylidae; genus Phyllomedusa; species Phyllomedusa bahiana. Next base: position 67,374 of record JAODAL010006383.1, on the reverse strand, counting down.
TATTAAAGTGCCTGTACTTTGCAGAATGTCATTTTTTATTCTCGTGTGAATGTCTCTTAATCAGGCCAAGTTCCCAGTGTTTACTGCTCTCTTCTCTGCACCATGTACAACCTACCGGCTCTGCATTATTAATGATTTCAAAGCTGCCAAAAAATGCACCTACCAAAAAATACCACTGATAACGTTGCCTAATAGTCAGGGCTGTGAAGTCGGCAAAACAAAGCCCTGACTCCGACTCCTCAATTTCCCAAACCTCCTACTCCTGACTCCCTCATACACGGCGCATGTGTAAGTGATAACTTTACTGTAGTAAAATGGTCCCATCAGGATGTTTATTACCTTATGATACAATAATCAAGCTATTTAGGTAGAACAGACCCTGACAAGCAAAAGGGTAACAATGTTGTGATCTTTTGAACACTTGTGGGTCAAGTGGTAGAACAATCTATATTTGTATCCAAGTCCAGTCTGCACCAACATTGGAAATTGTAGAAGAAACCTGGATCAGATTTTAGTCAAGATTGCTTGAATCTGATCCAGAGCCCAGAAGGATTCAGTCAAATGCTGGAAAACCAGAATTTGGATTTACCAAATAAAGAACAAAAAATAAAAATTAACATTTTGATTTTTAGGAGCAAAACAGTAACAATGCAGTTACAGGAAAGAATCTGCAGAGCTAAGCAGATGCTAAATACTTGCAACTCAAATTTATGTATACAATTGGGGAAAATGACTGTATATAAAATTACAGTAGCCTCATGAAAAAAGCTGTAGGATGGAGAGATATGGAGCCCGAAAGTCATAAGTTCAAAATAATGTTACCAATTTTGCTTGTTTAAATGTAAAAAATATTTATTGGATATGACTTTAGAACACAAAAAAGTTGTAAATATGCAAAACACTGCAGAAACATTTGTGGAGTCTCTGAATTTGTTCTGGAAAATAGCATCGCCTCCATCAGATCCTGCATACATGACCTCACATCTGATCTCATTATTTCCAGGCTAGAGAACGGCCTCTCTACACTAACTTGGGTTGGGGGCAAAGCGGTGACCACAGGGGCAAACATCTCTAACAATGTCAGGGTATAAAGGAATTGCCTCAGCCACAGTCAGTTTTGATGAATGGTTGAACTCATCTACTACTTTGAAAGCAGGTAAAAATTTTGCTGAAATCTGTTTGCCATGGGGGTGGGATCTTTTCCCCTGGGGCAGCGCTTTGCCTGCTCCATGTCATCAATTACACTCCTCATGTGATGAGGCTGAAGATATGGGAGCAGCAGCACTGGCCGCACCCAATTCCTCTTGCTCATTGCACTGCATCGAACTAACTGGACCAACTAATTACATATTTTGGGAGTCAGAGTTGGTCCATTTTATGACGACTTGGACACTTGCAAAATAGCCTTCGACTCCACAGCCCTGCTAGTAGAGGTTAAAATTAGGATCTTTTCTTCTGAAAAGGCTGATATACAGCGTCCGTTTAGCTTTTGTAGGACACCAAGGGCGACATGTCCGATAATTGGCGTTGATGCGGCAGTCTTTAAGCGCATTTAATTAGTGTAAAGTGCACCTGAAAGTACAATCCTATCAAAAATCTGGCATCTAGTATACCTTGCATAGTAAACTTAGGTGCATTACGCAAATCACGGCACTTTGCGTATCATTACTAGTGTATGTAATGCGACTATCACGGCGCATTGTATAACGGAGGCGCATAACATATCATTACTAGTGTATCAAATGCGCCGCAATATATGCTTTGCGTTATGGAGGCGCACAGCGTATCATTGCTGCTATATGTAATGCGCATTTACATATAGGCGTCTTCGGGTTGGAAGGTATGGGGTATACTCTTACAGGAAGCATTGTGATAACATCTAGGGCAGCAGTCAAAACTAGGGGTTTAACATCTGTATGTTTCATAATTGTATCAAAAACCTGATGGATAAAAGCTACATACAGATGAATTAGCGGTCAATTACAACCAATTGGAGATCCTAGACTTCCACCATAATTGTGTGGTGTAAAAGATAGGTCAGCCATTCTAATTATCATTATCTAATACAAATTTTTGCAGGTGAACTATCTACTGTGTATACAACCTGGCTGTCTCCTTAACTCTTAAAATGTCTTATGCTTCCCTTTCTTTTTTTTATCCCTTCCTGTCTAACTTTCCTTCTTCCCGTTTGACTACACTCCTTCCTGTCTCACCTCTCCCTACAAGCCTCGCTCCCTTCCTCGCCTGCCTCCCTCGCTCCCTTCCTCGCCGGCCTCCCTCGCTCCCTTCCTCGCCTCCCTCGCTCCCCCTTCCTCGCCTCCCCCTCCTCCCTCCTCGCCTGCCTCCCGCGCTCCCTCCCTCGCCTGCCTCCCTCGCTCCCTTCCTCGCCTGCCTCCCTCGCTCCCTTCCTCGCCTGCCTCCCTCGCTCCCTTCCTCGCCTGCCTCCCTCGCTCCCTTCCTCGCCTGCCTCCCTCGCTCCCTTCCTCGCCTGCCTCCCCGCTCCCTTCCTCGCCTGGCTCCCTCGCTCCCCTTTCCTCCCTGCCTCCCTCGCTCCCTTCCTTGCCTTCCTCCCTTTCTCGCCCCTTCCTGCCTGCCTCCCTCGCTCCCTTCCTTGCCTGCCTCCCTCGCTCCCTTCCTTGCCTGCCTCCCTCGCTCCCTCCCTCGCCTGCCCCCCGGGCTCCCTCCTCGCCTCCCCCCTCCCCCTCCCTCGCCTGCCTCCCTCGCCTGCCTCCCTCGCCTGCCTCCCTCGCCTGCCTCCCTCGCTCCCTCCCTCGCCTGCCTCCCTCATTCCCTCCCTCCCTCGCCTGCCTGCCTCATTCCCTCCCTCCCTCGCCTGCCTCCCTCCCTTCCTCTCTCGCCTGCCTCCCTCCCTTCCTCTCTCGCCTGCCTCCCTCCCTTCCTCTCTCGCCTGCCTCCCTCTCTCGCCTGCCTCCCTCCCTTCCTCTCTCGCCTGCCTCCCTCGCTCCCTCCCTCGCCTGCCTCCCTCCCCCCTCCCTCCCTCCTCCCCTCCTCGCCTGCCTCCCTTCCTCTCTCGCCTGCCTCCCTTCCCTCCCTGCCTCCCTTCCTCGCCTGCCTCCCTTCCTCGCCTGCCTCCCTTCCTCGCCTGCCTCCCTTCCTCGCCTGCCTCCCTTCCTCGCCTGCCTCCCTTCCTCGCCTGCCTCCCTTCCTCGCCTGCCTTTCCCTTCCCCCTCCCTGCCCCCCTTTCCTCGCCTTCCTCCCTTCCTGCCTCCTCTTTCCTCGCCTCCCCCTCCCCTTCCTCGCCTGCCTCCCTTCCTCGCCTGCCTCCCTTCCTCGCCTGCCTCGCTTCCTCGCCTGCCTCGCTTCCTCGCCTGCCTCGCTTCCTCGCCTGCCTCCCTCCCTCGCCTGCCTCCCTCCCTCGCCTGCCTGCCTCCCTTCCTCGCCTGCCTCCCCTCCCTCCCCTTCGCCGCCTGCCTCCCTCCCTCGCCTGCCTCCTCCCTCCCTCGCCTGCCTGCCTCCCTCCCTCCCTGCCTGCCTCCCTCCCCTCCCGCCTGCCTCCCTCCCTCGCCTGCCTGCCTCCCTCCCTCGCCTGCCTGCCTCCCTCCCTCGCCTGCCTGCCTCCCTCCCTCGCCTGCCTGCCTCCCTCCCTCGCCTGCCTGCCTCCCTCCCTCGCCTGCCTGCCTCCCTCCCTCGCCTGCCTCCCTCCCTCGCCTGCCTGCCTCCCTCCCTTCCTCGCCTCCCCTGCCCCCCCCCTCGCCTGCCTGCCCCCTCCCTCTCCCTGCCTGCCTGCCTCCTCTCCCTCCCTCGCCTGCCTCCCTCTCCCCCCCGCCTGCCTGCCTCCCTCCCTCGCCTGCCTGCCTCCCTCCCTCGCCTGCCTGCCTCCCTCTCTCGCCTGCCTGCCTCCCTCTCTCGCCTGCCTGCCTCCCTCTCTCGCCTGCCTGCCTCCCTCTCTCGCCTGCCTGCCTCCCTCTCTCGCCTGCCTGCCTCCCTCTCTCGCCTGCCTGCCTCCCTCTCTCGCCTGCCTGCCTCCCCTCCCCGCCTCCCTTGCCTCCCTCTCTCCCTCCTGCCTCCCTCTCTCGCCTGCCTGCCTCCCTCTCTCGCCTGCCTGCCTCCCTCCCTCGCCTGCCTGCCTCATTCCCTCCCTCCCTCGCCTGCCTGCCTCATTCCCTCCCTCCCTGCCTGCCTGCCTCATTCCCTGCCTCCCTCGCCTGCCTGCCTCATTCCCTGCCTCATTCCCCGCCTGCCTCATTCCCTGCCTCATTCCCCGCCTGCCTCATTCCCTCTCTCGCCCGCCTGCCTCCCTCTCTCGCCTGCCTCCCTCCCTCCCTCCCTCGCCTGCCTCCCTCATTCCCTCCCTCACTCGCCTGCCTCCCTCATTCCCTCCCTCCCCCCTCCCTCATTCCCTCCTCCCTCGCCTGCCTCACCCCCTGTTAATGTCTTTGAAGGATTTCAGCAGTTTTTAAAAACCTCAACATTTCACCAAACAACTTGTAAATGTTCTCTGTTACTTTCTTCTCAATATCAGAAAAAAGTATTGCTTTTCTGTGAAAGAAAATCTAATATCCAGACAAGCAGAGGACAGTCCTGACATACTCCTCTGCTTTGGATTTTATGTCATGTTGATCTAACAGACTCATTTGTGCTTGACTTTTATTGTGGACTTGAATGGCTGTTAGTCTAGTTACGGAGTAAAACGTGTTTGTGGATTTTTTTTCTTCTTTAAACATTGCAGATACTGAAAACGTTCTGTGGATGAAAGAATTGCTGCCAAGGTTTCATACGATGCCTGTGTTGGAAAATGACTTTGTTAGATGCAAATTTACTAAATAGATCCTTCGCATTCAGATGTTGTTTTCACCACTTTTGGTATCTATCCATGTTAGCACTGATGAAGGTGCACGATCAATATTAACATTGCTTTTAGGGGCCATTCACATGGCACAGTGCAAATACTGGTCAGCAATCCCGACCGGTATTTGTCCTGTTTTCGTGCCGGGCACACGGCCGCAGGGGAGCAGCTTTTCTCTGCGGTTAGCGGAGGAAAGCCCTCACCCTTAACATAGACATATTCATCTTTTGTCCAAAAAAACGGTAAAAAATATGAATTTCCTATGTTTTTCGGACCGCCGGCGGTCTGAAAAACGGGCGGGCGTAAAACCCGCGCATTGTGGACTGCTGCGCGGGTTTTCCATAGTGGCCCGTTGTAAAAGTTTTCACCCAGTTTGCAGACGGCTTTCAAAACCGAAAACCGTCTGAAAAACCGGGTGAGAACCCGTGCCGTGGGGACAAGCCCTTAGTGGCTTACTAAAACCAGGTTGCAGTGTGAAAGCTAACATCTTGTAGTTTTTTTGCATAGATCAGTATAAATCTATAAAAATTGCAATGTATCTTATTAGGAAAAGTGGAATCTGTTCCACCTCCCAGTCTGCTAGCTAAGTGTTCGAAACCACCTCCGTCACCAATTAATCCATCTAGTGTAAGGGTATGTTCACACGGCTTATTTGGGCGCGTATTGCGCTTAATATGCGGCAAAATGCGTGCCGCAATTACGGTAATCCATAGCTCTCATAGAAAACCATGGATTACGCCTCGTTCCCCCGCATGTACAATACGATCATACTGTACGAGCGGAGAGATAAGTGACATGTTGTTATTCGCGCCGATTACGCACCGCGAGTAATGCATGTCAATCGGGTCGGCGGGCTTCCCCCACCCCGTGCTTTGGGAATACGCGCTGATCAACGCGACTCACAAAACCGGCGTATTTACTTACGCCGTGTGAACATACCTTAAAATAGTGAAAGGAACACACTAACAACTGTGTAGTAGGGGGTTGCGACTGAAGTTTTTTGAGTGTTTCATTGAAGCCATATTAAATGTTAAGCAAGTGGGTGCAACAGGTGGAAGACATTTGATTTACCTCAGAGCACCCATATATTTCTACAACATCTCTAACTCTGCTTTATATAACAAACACCTAAAGCGCCCTGGGGTAGGATTGAGATTTTAGTGTCTTGTGATTGCAGCAATCCTTAAAGGGGTTGTCTCACTACAAGGATTGCTTTTTATGTTAAAGGGGTTGTCTCACTACAAGGATTGCTTTTTATGTTAAAAATCTTGCAAAAACAAGTCATTTTGCAATATGTGTCCATTAACTGTGTCCTACCTATTTTGAGATATCCCCTCTTGTATGGGCTGCATCAGCTCCTCTAAGGTCGCTCTAGCTACAGACCTGCTTAATCTCTCATGATAGGCTGACAACACTGGTTGCTATAGCTACAGACCTGGCTTCTACTGCAGCCTAGTGGATGCTAGTAAACACACCCCTGAATTCAAAATGAAAACAAGAAAACAGGACTGAGGGAAGATGACTCAATGTAGTGAGACAACCCCATTTAAAGATCTTGCAAAAACAAATCTCTTTGTAATATATGTCCATTAACCATGTCCTATCTATTCCGAGATATCCCCTATTGTGTGGGCTGCATCAGCTCCTCGGGTCGCTATAGCTACAGACCTGTTTGATCTCTCCTGATAGGCTGCCAGTGCTGGTTGCTATAGCTACAGACCTGCTGTCCTCAGCTCGTCGCTGCAGGCCAGTAGTAGCCAGTAAAACCAGGAAGCCGGCCCTGAATTCAAAAATGAAACCGAGAAAGCAGGACTGAGGTAAGATGAATTGATGTAGTGAGACAACCCCTTTGAGTCTGTGATGCCAAAAACAAAGGTCGATACATCCCAATGTGTTTTTCGAAGATGTGATTTAATTCAAATAAATATATTATGGAATCAAGTCCTCGAGATCATGAAGGTCTAGAATCATCCAGGCTTGAGCCGCCGCAGATTGGAGAGGAGATAGTGGGCTGCTTGTGCATTCCGGAGCAGACGGCTCTTCATCAGAAAGATTTCTGCCGCTGTCCATAATGAAGTAATTATTATTGGAGCAGAACGCTTCGATAAATGCTAATAAATATGTATTCTGTGCGAGGGTGCTTGTTTTAGCAGAGTTAACCAAGCAGCATGATTGAATGGAGAGCGCTTTTCTTCTTGGAGAGCCTGTGAAGTTGGTGGCATGCGCTGGACAGCTGTATGGGGGATGGCTGACATTCGGACATACAATTGTATCATAACCGAAGAGTCAGTGTACGTGGGGAGATCGCGTGCTTCATGGTATTGCTGAAATACACCACCGTTCAAAAGTTTGGGGTCACCCAGACAATTTTGTATTTTCCCTTATACTTTTATTTATCAAATGAGTTGCAAAATGAATAGAAATCTCGTCCAGACATTGACAAGGTTAGAAATAATGATTTTTATTTGAAATAATAATTTTCTACTTCAAACTTTGCTTTCGTCAGAGAATGTTCCCTTTGCAGTAATTCCAGCATTGCAGACCTTTGGCATTCTAGCTGTTAATTTGCTGAGGTAATCCGGAGAAATTTCACCCCCTGCTTCCAGAAGCTCCTCCCACAAGTTGGATTGGCTTGATGGGCACTTTTTGTGCCATACGGTCAAGCTGCTCCCACAACAGCTCAATGGGGTTGAGATCTGGTGACTGCGTGGCCGCTCCATTACAGATAGAATACCAGCTGCCTGCTTCTTCCCTAAATAGTTCTTGCATAATTCGGAGGTGGCTTTGGGTCATTGTTCTGTTGCAGGATCAAGCGCCCCCCCCTCCCCCAACAGGGTATGGCATGACGTTGCAAAATGGAGTGATAGCCTTCCTTATTCAAAATCCCTTTTACCTTTTACAAATCTCCCACTGTACCAGCAACAAAGCAACCCCAGAGCATCACATGACCTCCACCATGCGTGACAGATGGCATCAGGCGCTCTTCCAGCATCTCTTCAGTTGTTCTGCATCTCACAAATGTTCTTCTGTGTGATCCAAACACCTCAATCTTCGATTCATCTCCATAACACTTTTTTCCAGTCTTACTCTGTCCAATGTCTGTGTTCTTTAGCCCATATTAATCCTTTCCTTTTATTAGCCAGTCTCAGATATGGCTTTTTCTTTGCCACTCTGCCCTGAAGGCCAGCATCCCGGAGTCGCCGCTTCTCTGTAGATATTGACACTGGCGTCTTACGGGTAATATTTAATGAATCTGCCAGTTGAGGACCTGTGAGGCGTTGATTTCTCAAGCCAGAGACTCAAATGTACTTGTCTTGTTGCTCAGTTGTGCAGCGGAGCCTCCATTTCTCTTTCTACTCTAGTTAGAAAGGAGTAGTACACACCGTTGTAGGAAATCTTCAGTTTCCTGGCAATTTCTCGCATGGAATAGCCTTCATCTCTCAGCACAAGAATAGACTCTCGAGTTTCACATGAAAGTTCTCATTTTCTGGTCATTTTGCGAGTTTAATCGAACCAACAAATATAATGCTCCAGATTCTCAACTAGCTCAAAGGAAGGTCAGTTTTATAGCTTCTCTAATCAGCAAAACTGTTTTCAGCTGTGCTAACATACTTGCACAAGGGATTTCAAGGGTGTTCAAAAATCCAAGCCTCCTTACACTTTTTGCAAAAAAAATGTAAAATTAAAACACTGGAATGAGGTTTTGGAAAGGGGCCCTTTTATACACCTATGTAGATTTTTATTAAAACCAGACTTTCACTAAAATAGTCTTTACCCCATTAACAATGTATAGGGGTGTATTTCTGATTCATTTAATGTTAGCTTTGTTGAGAAAAAACCTGTGCTTTTCTCTCAAAAAGTAGTACATTTCTAAGTGACCCAAAACTTTTGAACAGTAGTGTAAATCAGAGAGAAGTACAGCTGTAAAATTGCAGGCTAAATATAGATGCTTCGGACCTCCCACAGGGAACAAACTATTGATTGGGGGCAGTGTTAAGGGAAAGGGGTGAGCACATTGATATATGGTACTGTGGGGTAAAATTCAGTAGAACTTTAAATTTCTTTATGGAAATCCCAGCTCCTTCCTTTTAAGGAGCCCGTCGGTTTTTAAAAGTGATTAAACATATCCTTGCACACAATAAAAGGGAAGGCTAAAATAAAGATAACCTCGCCAGGGACCCCTTAACCCTGCATAAGTAGGGATTTAAATGAGTAACACCCAACTTTCACTGAACCGTGACTTACAAAATTATAGAGCAATCTGCTCAGCTCTGCTTATATGCTATACTATATAACATGCTGCCCGCAGATCAGATAGCCTGTTCAGTGGGACAGGTTACTTTTAAAGGAGTTTCACTAAAAAATTAGCTTTCAACTGCAGGGAACCTAAAATGAAGATTTTTTCCCAAAATTTTTTGCTTTGTTCATGTTTTTTATTTTCTGGGGCTTTCAGGTTTCTCTATTTTCCCACTTTTTTTGCTTGTTTCCCCCCCTGCTGTTTGTTTTATCTGATAGCAGGGAGTGATGTCACCACACATGTCTTTGCACAGGACTGCCAGCAGCCTTAGAGCTTGTGTGTTATCTGATGATTCAGACAAGACACTAATTACTACTGTTTACTTTAGCTCTGAAACTTCCTGGGGCCGAGCAAAGGGGATTGTTTTATTATATAGACTTTTGCAGAAGTGGAATACAGGACGTATAGGATTACCCACAGTTTGACCGGAAGTGGCAGGATGCATGAAGAAAAATGCGCTGACTCTATGAAAAAGTAGGATGAGAAAATGTTTAAACTGCGTTATGTGGAGCATATGGACTAGTTTTGGTTCTTTAAAGACTTATAAGTTTTTACATTTTTTTTTGGGGAACTTTTTGGTGGCCGTAAAGTCTGCTTGGGATTGTTTTTTTAGCAGGGGGGTATTTTATTTTTAAATTTAAAATCTGGATGGGGTTTGAGCCCGGGGGTGTGGTTTTCTGCAGTCTGGGTTTGTTTTCCCCCCGGGACGATTGCAAGGACCCTAAAGGACCCAAACACTCTTTTCAATGGCAGGTGGTTTACATGTTTAATGAAAAATGCCCGGCGTTCAGACGATCGTGTTTTTTACATGGTTTTTGTGCTCTTTGGTCCATTCAAAGAAATTTAGTGTCTTTCTTGATCCATTTGGCGCAGCAGATGCCCCGCTCTGACAGCTGTTTCTGGTACTTGCCCCCTTTTCAGAATGACTAGGGTTGGCCCCAAATGACATGACCTTAAAGGGGTTGTTCAGTTTAATAAAATTATATTTAAAATGGGCCAGGACGGGGGAAAGGAAGGTGTATTTATTTGGTGCCCTTGCTGCATCTCTGAAGCTCCCGGGGAAGGTCCTCTTCACTTCCCGGCTCTTTTCTGGACCTACAGGGGAGGCTTGCTAGGGGACTGATGCTTAACTTGTGGTCCCCCTTACTCACTCTAGAGCGCGGGCCTTTATTGCGTGGTGGGTTGAGAACCTGGAATTTAAAAGGAGCAGATCCCAGGAATCCTTGGAGCTGCAGCAGCGGGGGGACGGAAGGTAAGTATCATTTAAAATAAAAAAAAATTCCTACCCTGCACCCATTCAGTTAGAATTTTATTAACTTGACTCGTTTAATGCAAGATTTTTTTAAAGGGTCGAACATTGACTTACAGGGTAGCTGTCTTTATCGGTTGGTACTAAAGAGCGCATTTTCTTTTGGAAGAGAGACGGTTTGCATGTTTGCTCCCATATAGCACTGCTTGGAAGACTTCATACATGGCTCGTAAGACTTCATTTGCAGCTGCATCTCTTCAAAAAGTAATAGTAGTCTCCCGCTCCCTTGATTTGCTTAATTGACATCCCATTTGGTCAGCCAGCACCCTATGCTGTACTGATAAGAGGCAAGTACTTTGAAGCCGCTGTGTACAGATGAGCTTATGGCTTGGCTACTTTCCAGTTTACGTAGAAGGCTCATTGAAGAGTTGGAGTTGATTTTCAGGGAAGGAAGCTCCGTCCAATAGGTAGCACTAGAAAGAGTTTTCATATTTCTGAATTTTCTTGCATGGAAGTGAAGTAGATGGGTGCCCCTGTGTATGTGTAGCCGCCTCCATTCCCTTAGATTTGCGTACTCCTAGTCTAATTGTCCTACATCCTACCCACCATTTATCGTGTTGTACATATGTAGCAGCGCCGGGTAGCGTCTCTCTCTCAGATTAGATCAATAGGTTCCAATAAAAGGAAAGCATTTCCTCAGAAGCGCATTGTGTTCACAAGTGCAGATTGTCGCGCACACAGAGGCGATGCCTTTCATTTTTATATTTTTATTTTGCCTCTTTCTATTGTGCATTTTTTTGAAGTAATTAGTTGAGTGGAGAAAGCACAGAATAGAGAAGAACGGCTGATTGATATAAAAGTCACATCTGGTTACAAACACTTCCTGCCTCCCCCCGTACTGCCTTATACTTCTATTTTCCTTTTAATAATTATCAGAGCTTTCCGAGCCTAATGAGAAAAAAAGTTGATATTTGAAGCACTGCGGAGAATTCATTAAAACTGACTGCCAGCATTGATTTAGTAATTTCTTCTGCTTGTCACTGGCTTGGGAGGGGAGATGGTAAGAAGAACGAGTCCACTACTTCTCCTAATGTCACACCAGCCTCCAGGAAGCTGCGATATGGCGAGCTGTCTAACGGGGTCCCCATAGTGAAGATCTGCTTTATCTTTTTGTCTGCCCTTGTGCTTTTCACTGATATTTCTTCCCTATTAAATTATATCTGTGGGGTCGTGGAACATAAGCTTTATTTTAACTTCATAACTTTTTTTTTTTTTTGCCAAAGGCGTAGTCCCACAATTGACATTTATCACCTATTAACAGGATAGACTGTAAATTGGCAGACACCAAAAAAAGCATGTGATGGAATAAGCCTACCGGTGGTGGTGTGCTGGGAGTTGTAGTGCATCTGGAGGATAAGTACCACAGACAACAGCAGGTTGGGGTCCTGGCAGACTTTACTCAAGGCTTAGGTTCAAGGATGTCCGATCTAGTTTCACAATCAGAGCAGTTTCTCAATGCTTCAAATAAAGGGGTACGCACTCTAATTTCTTTTTCTAATTACTTCTGTATGTGTATATGTATATTTGTGTGTGTGGATATATATATACATACATATATATATATGTATGTGTGTATTTATGTATGTATGTTTGTATTTATATATATATTTATATATATAAAATGTGAGTATGTATACTTGTTTGTGTGTATATATATATGTGTGTGTGTCTGTGTGTGTGTATATATATATATATATATATATATATATATCTAGATATCTGACTTATACAAATTCAGCTTAAGAGCAAACCTACAGTCCCTATCCTGCTCTTAATCCGGGGACTGCCTGTATACACATTATATATATACACACACACTCACTCACTCACCGGCCACTTTATTAGGTACACCATGCTAGTAACGGGTTGGACCCCCTTTTGCCTTCAGAACTGCCTCAATTCTTCGTGGCATCGATTCCACAAGGTGTTGCAACGATGCTCAATTGGTCCCAAAGGGGCCCAAAGAGTGCAAGAAAATATTCCCCACACCATGACACCACCACCACCACCTGAACCGTTTGATAAAAGGGCAGGATGGATCCATGCTTTCATGTTGTTGACGCCAAATTTCCTGACCCTACCATCCGAATGTCGCAGCAGAAATCGAGACTCATCAGACCGGGCAACTTTTTTTCCCAATTTTCTACTGTCCAATTTCATGAGCTTGGGCAAATTGGAGCCTCAGTTTCCTGTTCTTAGCTGAAAGGAGTGGCACCCGGGGTGGTCTTCTGCTGCTGTAGCCCATCTGCCTCAAAGTTTCGCCGTACTGTGCGTTCAGAGATGCTCTTCGCCTACCTTGGTTGTAACGGGGTGGCTATTTGAGTCACTGTGCCTTTCTATCAGCTCGAACCAGTCTGCCCATTCTCCTTGACCTCGGGCATCAACAAGGCATTTCCGCCCACAGGACTGCCGCTCACTGGATGTTTTTTCTTTTTCGGACCATTCTCTGTAAACCCTAGAGATGGTTGTGCGTGAAAATCCCAGGAGATCAGTTTCTGAAATACTCAGACCAGCCCTTCTGGCACCAACAACCATGCCACGTTCAAAGGCACTCAAATCACCTTTCTTCCCCATACTGATGCTCGTTTGAACTGCAGGAGATTGTCTTGACCATGTCTATCATGCCATAAATGCACTGAGTTGCCGCCATGTGATTGGCTGATTAGAAATTAAAGTGTTAACGAGCATTGGACAGGTGTACTAATAAATGTGCCGTGAGTGTATATATATGTCAGAACATGCATAGTTACTAAATTTAACTTTGGCACAAATTTTTTTTTCTTTGGATAGTTCAGGAAAGGGTTTTTACATTTGTTCCTCGTTTAGAAGATCTCATTTCATTTTCACCTAATGTGCTGCTGTGGCATGCTAGAACTTGTAGTTCCACAGGTCTGTCTGTGTTGGAATATGGAACTCCAAGTGCCAGCATGCCCCGTAAATCTCCATTTGTAACTAGGGGACAGATGTAAGTTGGAACAGTGTAAGTCGGGGACTGTGTGTGTGTGTGTGTGTGTGTGTGTGTGTGTGTGTGTGTGTGTAAGTGTGTGTGTGTGTAAGTGTGTGTGTGTGTGTGTAAGTGTGTGTGTGTGTGTGTAAGTGTGTGTGTGTGTGTGTAAGTGTGTGTGGGTATGTGGGTGTGTGCCATTACGGAATTTGGGTAGAAGTATTTACAACCACTGATAGTAGTTACACATTTTTCGCTTTGTAGAATAGTGTGACGACTCCTGGGGCCACTGGCAGTCACTAGAATGGAAATGTTCTAATGGAGCAGCAGTGCAGCATGTGTGCCACTGATCTATCCAACCTCTATGACAGTGACAAGATGGCCCAGTTCAGTTTCATAGACGTTGTGTACTTGACTGATTGCTTGATCACTTTGGGGAAGAGAAGTGGGCTTCGAGACTTTGTGGTCAGCGGGACCCTTATCAATCGGAAATGTATGTCCCATCCAACAGGTGATAAATGTGAGTTGTGTGAAAACCAGATCAGGCCCCCATTTACTGCTTTCAATGTTCAGTTCTTTTGGCCTCCTTTTACTTAAGCCTACACTAGATGTGTTGGTCAGTGGCTTTCACCTATCTTGCTGTTAAAGACACATGCACGCTCAGCTGAGCCGAGCATGTGTGTGTATGGCGGCAAGAATAGCATTTTTTTTGTAGCTATCACATATTGAAACTTTAGGGAAGATAGCACCTTTAGATCCCAATGGCGGCATGTATGAACGGGGCTGCGCCAGAATTTTCAGCCCAACATCAGGCGCAGCCCCGTTTGCATTGGTGTAACACCTCCTGTACGTCAGTATCGGGCGCATAACAGAGCTCCCACGGCGCTTTGTAATGTGCCTGAGATCGGGGACAGTGCTGGAGGTGTCGTACTACAACCATAGGAAGCTACAGATTTATTGCTTCAGTACAACAAATCCAGGCACATTACAGCTGAAACAGGTAAACCACTTTGAAAGTGGTTTACCTGAGCCAGAAGTGTCGTACTAGCTCTAGAATACGCCTCATTTATGACCCACAGTAGAGCGAGTTCATAAATAAGGTGCATTCTATACTAATATTATGCACATGAAATTTCGCGTTTAAACGCCACATTCATACATGCCGCCCCAAATGTCTCTAAAGGTAACACCTAGATTAAATAGGTTCAGTTTTTGTTTTATCCCTTTACTACTACTGAGATAAGTGGCAGCAGTGTCTGATGAATACTACTCTCCCCTTATCTATCAGCGCGTTAAAGGGAATGTACCACCAGTGGTTTTTTCCTCTAAATAAAACCAGATAATGCTACACACTTTTCTTCTTAGCAGTTTTTTTATGATTGTAGATTTCATTTTGTGTTTTGTGTATGATCATGGATGATTACTGCAAGTACATGGACAAAGGATCCTGGGAAGAGGAGCTGATTCATTGACCTTTATAGAAGAGTGTTGTGGGCATATTCTTTGACCTGGGAAGAAGTCATTGTGTGGGGAGGCGAAGGCCAGCTGTGATACCTTCTATTTTAAAAGGTGGCTCCTGTGTTATTTGCACATAGCTTTCATCTCTCATTGTACTCCCGCCTGTGATAATAATGAGGACACTGCTGAGAAGTGATCTCTACATCTCTCAGCCTATTTTTTGGCTTCGTGGCCACAGTGAAAACTGCAGGATTTCAGATTTTTTTTTTGTTTGTTAAATATATATAATGACATGGAAAACTAAAATAAAAAAACACAAAAAATTCTTAAAATATATATTTATCCCCTTCACTGAAATGGATGTTCTATACTTGTATGTGCAAACTGCATGGCAAGAGTATGGAGTAGGCAGGCTCCTGCACTGAACCCCTGCCATATGCAGCGAGTGTCGGCTAGCTGCCAGGATCGGAATCTGCTCTGGATCTGGCTACTTAAACAATGACTCATTTTTTGATGACAAATTCCCTTTAAGTCCCATTTTTATGTTAAACAAATTTTTTTTTTTTTAGGAATTATTGGTTGTTTTTTTTTTTTTTTTTTCCATATCACTTTCAATATTTTTTAATATTTCTTAAGTCTTGCAGTTTTCACTTTGGCCACTAGGCCTTGTTTGCACTGCTTTAACAGCAGTCAGAGAGATGCTTTAAAGTAGCTTCATGCACATAGGAGACTTAAAGGGGTTTTGTCACAATCTCATTTCATACCTCCTGCATCCAGTTCTTCAGCTGTGTGTGCTCAGAAGGGGGCGTGTGTGATTTGTTTGAATTGCATATCATGTGACCCAGCAGGATGTCATCACCAGGGCTTTCTTCTTTTTAGTCGGAGAAAGGTCTGTTTATGTATAAAGCTGTGAGTAGCTCAGAGGTAAAGCTTTTACCTCACAGCACAAGGGTCCTCGGTTCAAATCTCTGCAGGAACCAAACTTGTGGGGTTTTTTTTCTCTATCAATGCACAGACCTGATTGAGGTTTCTTTATTTATTTATTTGCACTGTTTGACTAATTCCTAAGGAGTACAGAGGACGGGAGTAGAAGGACAGCACCTGAGGTTTGAACACTCAATAGCTGCCTGAGAGGAGAGGTGATGTCTGAGCATGTGCGACCATGAGTGAGTATATCTCAGCCATTGTCGTATCCCCTGGAGACGAGCTGTAAACAATGGATCACTACAGGAGCAGCTAAGACAAAAACAGTGCAGAATTTTTCATAATATTGAATGGTGAAAATGTTTATTATTTAGTTTGCAATTTTCCCACATCAATTTTACTTCGTGGCAAAACCCCTTTAATACTGACTCAGTCCCATTGACTTCTATAGGAGAGTTTTGTAGTCATGCTCTGTGACCTGGGAAGAAATCACTGTGCAGGGAGGTAAAAGGGTAAACTGACTATCTCCTCTTGTGACTGGTGGATCCTATGTTACCTATTCACACTGGCGTCTCCTTTCAGCTTGACCCTCTTTGTACTGATAATGAGCAGATAGCTGAGAATCTTTCTCTACAGAACAGGAAGTGTCAGACTATTATTAGGCTTAGTGGCCAAAGTGGAAACTGCAGGACTTAAGAATTATTAAAAATGAGTGATATGGAAAACTACAAAAAAACAAAACCAAAAATTCTTAAAAAATGTGTTGAACATAAAAAATGTGAGTTAAACAATAAGTCACTTTTGCTCTTTCCCCCTCCTTATAGATTGTAAGCCCTCGCGGGTAGGATCCTCTCTCCCTCTTGTCGTGCCAATGTCATTATCACTTATCACTGTAACTCGTTAGACTTATGTAATGTATGTAACCCCTCGAATGTACAAGCGCCCTGGAATCAATGGCGCTTTAAAATAAATAATTATAATAATAATTACACATTCCCTTTAATCATTTAAGCACCACGTTGAAGCCGACCAGAGCATCTAAATTATTAGCATGTGGGACCTGCGGCGGCTCTAAGTCCGCACGCCCGCGATACGATCGAGAGGTGCCATTTGGTTGTCATGGCAGCTGGAGGCCTAATTCGGCTGTCATCTCTATACGTCTATCATACCCTGGTATTGCTGGTAAGCTTGATCTACCTTAGGCTTGGCCACAACAGCCAATCTGATCATACCAAGCAGCAGTGTAAAGCATGAAGGGCAGAAAAGCAAATGAGAAGACTGGATAGATTTCTGACTACTTGAGATCTCCAAATGACCGTGCTAAGCAGGTCACTATTGGACAGTGGATTAAATATACAGTTGTTAAATGGATTGACTCATTGATTCATCTTACCTCAGTCCTGTTTTCTTGGTTTCATTATGAATTCATGGGCTTGTTTACTGGCTTCCACTAGGCTGCAGTAGAAGCCAGGTCTGTAGCTACGCAACATGCGCAGCCTATCGAGAGACCAAACAGTCTGTGCTATGCAACAGCTGGCAGCCTATCAGGAGAGATCATACAGGTCTGTAGCTATAGCGACCTGAGGAGCTGATGCAGCCCATACAAGAGGGGATATCAGGGAATAGGTAGGACACTGTTAATGGACATATATTGCAAAGTGACTTATTTTTGCAAGATGTTTAACATAAAAAGCAGCAATCCTTGTAGTGAGACAACCCCTTTAAGGCCTTAGCTGGACTTCTGCTGTAATCTAGGTGTTGGAGAAGACAATCGAGGTCTTAGGTCTATGGCCAGCTTTAGAAGTTGGAAGCAATGCTGCAGTACCTGACGCCTGTCTGCTCTGACTGTAAATGCACAGGTTTCAGAACGGCAGATTTTCTCGGCATTTACATAGAATCTGGTTTTCCTTTCCTCCAAAATAAAGAAACCAAAAATCCATTGCAAGAAGCGGGTTGTGCTGTCCTGTCGCCATACGGACTAACGGCAGTGCAATTATTTCATGTGTATGTCCCCCTTTTTTTTGGTCTTAAAGCCTCCCTCCCTGCTGAATGAAGCTGGATGCCATTGAATGGAGGCACTTTTGAGATTTATTGATCAATAAAGCAGGCAATTACAGCTTGTTTAGGGGCCTGGGTAGAGAGAGGCCGTCTTCTTGTCCCTCAGAGCAGCATTGAGCTTCCAATAATGATAACCCTCGTATCTCGCTTGAAACCATAAAAGTCAATAGCAAGATATAGGATTTCAATAAAATTATGACACTAGATAAACTTTACCCCAGGAACGGCTTCTCACCAGGGATCACGCCGAGCTTCACTTAGATTTGTAACTTTAATTTTTCCCTTATTGATTTTGCACGCTTTTCTCCGCTTTGCTGCTAATTAGCCGGATTCTTTAAGCAAAGGAAAGGGAGTCGTGTGTCTCCAATAGACACTTACGCAACAATTAAATACCCCATTGAAGCGTATTCCAACAGCTGTATTTCTTCAGACAGGACCGGAGACTAGGAGCAGCGAAGATTTCCCAGTGTAATTGCTTTTCAGGCACAGTTTCAAGGTTTCGTATTATTTAGATTGGTCCGTGTGTAACCTTTAATACAGCGCTGGCCCTTAATATCCCAGAGCACCTTTTAAAGGAGAAATGAGTTTACACTTTGTATTCTGGAAGGTGAATAACTGAACTGTATCAGAACTCGATATTATACACAGTTGAGTCCCATTATTGTGACCAGCAGCTTATATCCAAAGTAACTGCAGTGTGCAGCACGGACAGCAACTAGATGAGCTGAGACTGACTCAATTAGGTCCTGGTAGGTTGTCACAGATATCTGGAGCTGACTGCATCCCACAGCTGCTGGAGGGTCCATAGAGCCAACACCACCATCCAGGGGCTCCCACAGCTGCTGGAGGGTCCATAGAGCCAACACCACCATCCAGGGGCCCCACAGCTGCTGGAGGGTCCATAGAGCCAACACCACCATCCAGGGACTCCCACAGCTGCTGGAGGAGCCATAGAGCCAACACCACCATCCAGGGGCCCCACAGCTGCTGGAGGGTCCATAGAGCCAACACCACCATCCAGGGACTCCCACAGCTGCTGGAGGAGCCATAGCACCAACACTACCATCCAGGGGCTCCCACAGCTACAGGAGTCTCCATAAAGCCAACACCACCATCCAGGGGCTCCCACAGCTGCTGGAGGAGCCATAGAGCCAACACCACCATCCAGGGGCCCCACAGCTGCTGGAGGGTCCATAGAGCCAACACCACCATCCAGGAGCTCCCACAGCTGCTGGAGGAGCCATAGAGCCAACACCACCATCCAGGAGCTCCCACAGCTGCTGGAGGACACATAGCACCAACACCACCTCCAGGGGACCCACAGCTGCTGGAGGGTCCATAGAGCCAGCACCACCATCCAGGGGCTCCCACAACTGCTGGAGGAGCCATAGAGCCAACACCACCATCCAGGGGCTCCAACATCTGCTGGAGGCTCCATAGAGCCAACACCACCATCCAGGGGCCCCACAGCTGCTGGAGGAGCCATAGAGCCAACACCACCATCTAGGGGCCCCACAGCTGCTGGAGGGTCCTAGAGCCAACACCACCATCCAGGGGACTTCCCACAGCTGCTGGAGGAGCCATAAGCACCAAACACTACCATCCAGGGGCTCCCACAGCTACAGGAAGTCTCCATAAGCCAACACCACCATCCAGGGGCTCCCACAGCTGCTGGAGGAGCCATAGAGCCAACACCACCATCCAGGAGCTCCCACAGCTGCTGGAGGAGCCATAGAGCCAACACCACCATCCAGGGGCTCCCACAGCTGCTGGAGGAAACATAGCACCAACACCACCTTCCAGGGGACCCACAGCTGCTGGAGGGTCCATAGAGCCAGCACCACCATCCAGGAGCTCACACAGCAGCTGGAGGACACATAGCACCAACACCACCCTCCAGGGGACCCACAGCTGCTGGAGGGTCCATAGAGCCAACACCACCATCCAGGGGCTCCCACAACTGCTGGAGGATCCATAGAGCCAACACCACCATCCAGGGGCCCCACAGCTGCTGGAGGAGCCATAGAGCCAACACCACCATCCAGAGGCTCCCACAGCTGCTGGAGGGTCCATAGAGCCAACACCACCATCCAGGGGCTCCCACAGCTGCTGGAGGGTCCATAGAGCCAACATCACCATCCAGGGGCTCCCACAGCTGCTGGAGGGTCCATAGAGCCAACATCACCATCCAGGGGCTCCCACAGCTGCTGGAGGGTCCATAGAGCCAACACCACCATCCAGGGGCTCCCACAGCTGCTGGAGGAACCATAGAGCCAAGACCACCATCCAGGCGGGTCCCACAGCTGCTGAGGTCCATTAGATGCCAACACCACATCCAGGGACTCCCACAGCTCATGGAGAATCCATAGAGCCAACACCACCATCCAGGGCTCCCACAGCTGCTGGAGGGTCCATAGAGCAACATCACCATCCAGAGGCCCCACAGCTTGCTGGAGGGTCCATAGTAGAACAACCACCACCACCAGTGACTCCCACAGCTGCTGGAGGGTCCATAGAGCCAACACCACCATCGGGCTCCCACAGCTGCTGGAGAATCCATGAGTCAACATCCACCATCCAGGGGCTCCCACAGCTGCTGGAGAATCCATAGAGCCAACATCTCCATCCAGGGGCTCCAACAAATGCTTAATCGGGCTCACTTACGGGGAGTTAGGCGGCCAGGGTAGGATGTAAGCCAGCGGGGTGCTCCACACATATAACTGCCACCATAGAAGCCTTATCAATCTACAAGTATAGTAGTAAGCAACCACCCCCTCATGATTGGTAGGTGTGAGAGTATCTTGCACTTATTTTACTTTCCCTTTATGGTATTCTGGCTTTTTTGCCTCCTGGTTTTTAACATGCTATTGCATTAGTGTGTGCGCCAGTAAAATGATGAACAGTTATTCCTCTCCAAATATAGTAGGTGTGTGAATGACTCTTCACCAGTATTCTGCACCTTTGCGTCTTCTCCGATGTGGTACTGGGGATTCTTTTTATGTATTTATATGTGCGTGTATCCTATCTATTCTATCTATCTATATATCTACATATATCTATTATCTATATATCTATCTACTACTATAATCTATCTAATCTATATATCTATATATCTATATATATATCTATCTATATATCTATATATCTATATATCTATCTATCTATATATCTATCTATCTATATATCTATCTATCTATATATCTATCTATCTATATATCTATCTATCTATCTATCTATCTATCTATCTATCTATCTATCTATCTATCTATATATATATATACACACCCACACACCGTCACACATGTATCATTTTTGTCAGTAAGACTGGTAAGATGATGGACAAGAGGCTCATTTGCCTGACATTTTTGACAAAACATCAAGTATAACGCCGTTCCATTTCATTTTTTCTGTCTGTGACTGCAAAAAAGTTTTCAGCCATATCCAACTTGGATGAAACTATTAAGCTTTTCAAGGCCAGAATTTGTAGCCAGCTGAAATCAAGATGTAGTTACTATAGGCATATTTGTGCATCTTTACTAGTGGCTAATCAGTGGTTGTTGGATATTCTTTAAAGGGGTTTCCCTCTACAATGATTCGCTTTTAACATGATTTACTAAATACTTTGCTGTGTTGGTTTTGCTTTGGTTAGGAGATAAAGATTTTATCTCCTCTTAAAGCACAGAGGTTTCTCCGGTAATAGACCATCTCTACCTACTCTCATATCTCTCATTGTTCTGAGCTGCTGTCAGTAAGTCAGAGCATCCATGGTGAGACACCTCCTGAAGAGTCTTATCTGTAGCTACATACTTTGTTTACTTAAGTAAATGAGAAGCTTTCACTCTTTAGAACTCTGCAGCCTTGTGTACTACACTTTATAAATCTCTTGCAGTCATGACAGTGTAACAGGAATAGCTGGGAAGAGCAGAGCTGATGTCAGTCACTGATCAACATCCTGAACAAGAAGTGAGAGTCTAAAGCTGGCTGTAACTCTACAAAACTGCATGGGGAGAAAACCCCCTGTAAAGTCTCTTAAAGAAGTTGTGCAGTTAAGTTTTATTTTTAGCATATTGCTGCCCATTAAAAGTAAAAAAAAAAAAAAAGTTATACCGCCTCTCTCCTCACCTCGGACCCAGCGCCGTCCTTACTTTTCGCTGGTTTTCTGTTTTCCTCTGTTGAAAGTGCTTTTTTATTTTCATTGGGGAGCCTTATGCTAAAAATATATATATATTTTTTTTTACTGGAACACTTTTATTAAAATGAAAATAGAAAACATAACAAATAACTATATACAAAAATCATTCCATGATACGTATGTACATAAACCCGGGTCCGGCCACAATCGTACCACTACCATACCTCTGACACCACTGAACCAAACTATATACATTATTATTCACTATCTTACAATTAACATATAGATAACTGGTATTCTGACACAGAATTCTATGTACAGAAAAATCAAAACCATACAAAACAAAACTCCATTGGCAGACCCAAGGAATGTGCTCCACTGGCGGGCCCCCAGGATTGTGCGCCACTGGCGGGCCCCCAGGATTGTGCGCCACCGGCAGGCCCCCAGAATTGTGCGCCAGCGGCGGGCCCCCAGGATTGTGCGCCACCGGCGGGCCCCCAGGATTGTGCGCCACCGGCGGGCCCCCAGGATTGTGCGCCACCGGCGGGCCCCCAGGATTGTGCGCCACCGGCGGGCCCCCAGGATTGTGCGCCACCGGCGGGCCCCAGGGGTCCCATTCCAATGCTGTCCATCGCGGTCATGTCTACTCCTTTGATATTTTATGTCCTAGATCTTTGATGGACTTTGGCATATATTTCAGCTTACATCTTATGGGGACGGTCAGGGTTTTCACAGCCCCTCTTGCATGCAATAGACAACTTCTGCTGCAGATTATGTAAATTATTTTTGTGACGTGTCCTTCCCTTTCTCCTGGCATGGAAGCAAAAAGATTACATATGTGAGATAATGTATTTTTGCATTCCAGGCTTGGTCTTCTGTGGCTTGGTTGCAGATTTCGCCTCTCCGGTGTGGTTCAACACTTTGCCCTCTATTCTCTATAGGCCGAGCTTCCTCCCCTTCAGCCCCACTCAGAATCCACTTCAATTAAAATCTATTTCTGATTTGCGCTTCCCCTTTGCTCTCGTTCGTGCTTGCTCATTTTTTGACTTTCTCTCCTTTTGCTTTCGCCATCTCTGTCTTAATGTTGTATTTGCTATGCATTGTCCCTCACGCCAGGCTGTAAGTGTCAGTAGTGATTATTAGGTGACTTAGTGACCTCATTAGAGTAAAACAATGTCTTACACCAGAGCTGAGAGTCTACAGCAGTCAAAATGAAAATTCACTGCTGTCCCTGAAAAGAAAATGGCCACCAAGGGAGGACTTTTGTGTATGTATAACAATTCTGATGATTTTAGTCATATATTATATTGGGAGTTTTTTTTTCTTTTTTTTGTGGTTAAGATGGTTTTCATTTTTGTAGATGACCCGTTGCTTCACTTTTACTTGAATGAAACCATGCTGTAGTTAGCTGTGCAGCTGAATGGCTAACGCCACAGTAGCGGGGATGCAGTGTGCAAACCAGTGCTGCATCCCCTTCCTTCTCCACATTAGTGTGGGTCCCAGAAATCAGACGGCACCATAAAAAAGGTTTATGCTTGCAAAAGGAAAAAAACCCTTGAAAGCCAATTACACTTTTTTCATAATTCTTCTATTGCAATTTAATTCGTATAAATAGATTTTTCTTCTTTGACATTTTTACTTATTTTATTCAGTGGTTCATTCTCTTCATTCTCTTCTCTGCTTCCCTCTGGATGTTTGGTGCCAAAATGTATCTCTGTATTCCCTTGTACAGAACTCTTCACAGGGTTGTCCTATCTGACTGGTTTCACAGAAACGTCTCACTCCCCTCCTCCCCATCTTAAGGCCACGTTCACATAGCTGTGACCAAGAGCCTTTGCGCTCGAAATGCGTAAGCTAGGTTACCAATTTTTAGCCCTTTGTGTGTACTGCTGCAACATGTTTTGTCTTCAATAAAAGCTCTTTTATATTACCGTTAACCGGATCCGGAAGTTACGTGCGACGCTGTTGCAGAGCGAAGCAGTTTCTGCCTTGTTGGATTGTGCCACGTTCACATGGCTTAGTTTGACGTGGTTTTGGACGATATTTTCGGAGCGTTTCCTCGTCCAAAACACCCCCAGTTCATTCCATTCATTTCTATGTAAAACCTCATTGTAGTTCACACACAACGAGGTTTTTACACGCTTCTTTGGAAGCGCTGAAAAAGAATAGTCATGTCAATTGTTGGTGTGTTTGTGGCGCGGTTTTTGGCACGTTTTTCGCTTTTTTGGCGCGTATGGGTGAAAACCTCGCCGAGAAACGCCTCTAAAACCTTTTCTGAAGAGGCGTGTTTCAGGTGAGGTTTTGGGAGCGGAAACGCTCCGAAAACCTCATCCAAAACCACGGCAAAATAAGCCGTGTGAACATGGCCTTAGGGCTTGTCCCCACGGAAAGGGTTATTCAGATCATTTTTGTGGTTTTACAAACCGTCTGAAAACCGACATGCAACGCTCTTCCATAGACTTTAATAGAAAATCCGTGCAGGAGCCCCTACTGCACGGGTTTTCCGACAGATAGTTTTCTACACCGCCGGCGGTACGAAAAACTTAGAACATGGTCATTCTTCCGCCCGGTTTTCTGGCAGAACACGGACATGTTGGTTTGAAGGGGTACGGTGAATCCGCAAACCATGAATAAAAGCCGTCCCCGTACGTGCCAAAAAAAGGACTAAATACCGGTGGGGAAATCCGACTGGTAGTTGGTCTTTGCTGTGTAAGCGCACCTTTAGGCTCTTCTTATGTTGGCTGTAGGTGGTTTTGTAGCTTCAAGTTCCTGCTTTCTTTGTAGGCGGTGGAGGGTTTTACAGCTTCAGGCCCACACTTTCTGCGCAGGCTCTGGTCAGTTGTACAGCACCGAGTGACATTTCAGCTGTGCTAGCTCTTATTCCTAGCTGTGCCTTTTAGAGGGAAACTGATGATGAAGTTTTAAATAAAAATGACAATATCCATGCAGGATGTCTGGCTATTACCATGAGCTAGCAGAGCTGTATTTGGCATTAGTGGGCGCTTGTTTGAGAAGGAGGCATGTAGGAGTATTTAGTATGATCACTAAAATGATTATATAGATGCAGAAGAAAATACAATTTGTGTTCCTAAATAAAATTTTACAGTTTAGTTAGAGGAAAAGCTTACCTGCTGCTAAGACACATTGTTAGCTGCTGAGTGACTCTTGGTTATTTTTGATGAAAATATGCAGATATGTGTTCTGCAGACGTGACAGGATGGCACAAGGCTTCTCTCTGGTCAGTAACTCTAATGGTTAAAGTATTTCTAAATAAGGTAAAAGCAGAGAGTGAGGAGTAAACTTTGTCTTGCTAATGAGACACAGCAGTGACTACCTCGCCAGCCTGGCCACTGCTAGAGCAGAGGGAAGCTTATGTAAACATGTAGCGAATTAAAAACCTGTTGCCTACCTGGAAATGAAACAAAAATTGGTACAACACATTTATATGTGGTTAATATGTTAATTACCTTTGCATAGTTTTGGTTGTGTGCATAAGTCTGGGAATTCACTCATTTATTTATTCTTATGATTTGGTTTTTGGGCACAAACACAGGGTGGTCCCACTAAGGGCAGAAGAGCAATCATTGTGCCAAAGCACCACGACTATAGATGTGTGACCATTTTAAGAACTTATACAGATTCAAACAGAAAGTTGTCCGACCATGGTCTATAAGATAATTGTGGTTGCATATACTGTGGAAGGGTCTTTGGAATAGCGCCCCAGGAGCTGGTCACAGCAGAACAGTTTGATGGCTATCATTAACTAGCTTTACCACTAAATATTACTACTTAGAGTGTGTCTCCTGTGAAAAAAACTCAAATCTAGATCCAGTCTGAATGGTCAAATTTGGGAACAGAAATCAATATTTTACCTAGATATGAGGGCAGATTGGTTCTTGCCTTATGGATTCCAAACTCTGCATCAGTAGGGGAAACAAAGCTTAAAAATTCATTTTACCCCTCCCTTCATCCATATCTCCACTCCCACCTATGGTTGCACATGTGTTTATCAATTTGTCCTTTTGTTTTCAACGCGTCTTGTACAACTGTAAACCTGTTATATCCTAAAAGGTAGAGATAGTGTTTGAGCGATTACGTTGGCCATCGGGTGATGGTCTATAGTCGACCATCCATCGAACAAGATATTCGATGGCCGATGTATAGATGTATGATCGATTGACCATTAAAAGTCTATTGGTAGAGCAAGAACACCATTCATCTTACGCCCAAATATGGCTGGAAGAAGCTGGAATTTAAACATCCACAACAGTAAAATGTGCTACATCTTAGGCAACACACTTAGGTTATAAAGATCTACAGAAAAAACAATCAACAGAACCAAATCACTATCCCTGGTCTTTGCACCACCAGCCATAGCCTTAAACCTGCATGACCCACAAATTGAAAAAAAAAAAGTGCCCGAAGGCAGTATTATTTTAACCATCATTTATACTTGAACTGGACATTGACCTATCCCTAGTCCTGAACAGCATTAGCCCCAACCCTGCATGACCCCCAGATTTATAAAAGTGCCGGAAAAAGGTAGTCTTTGAACCTACCAAATTAAGTTTGCACTGGACATTGAATATACCTGTCCTGTGCCACAGCAGAATGATGCCCCAAACCTGCATGACCCCAGATTAAAAAGTGCCGGGAAAATGCGACTTTGGTTCAACCACCATATATAGTTTCAGGTCATGGACATATACTTGTCCCTGTTCCAGGGTATCGCTTGCCGCCTCCGTATGAGTGCTGGACCAATTGAGCTCACCTTGTAAATACTTGGTGTGTTAACGCTCTGTTCCACCCAGTGCCCTTTTTTCTTGCCATTCTATTTCTCATTTTACACATCCGTGCTGGGAGGAAAATTGTCTCTTACTTTGGTTCTCCTGTCCGTGCTACCATAGCTCCCGTCCCTCTGAATAACCTACAACTGGTCAAGTTTTTCGCCTGTACCTCCTTTTACAATTCAGAGGAATTTATTTTTAACCAGCTATTTTGAAGACATGCACGTTTTTTAGTAGTTTAAATTCGTTTAAGAAAGAGCACATTTTTAAAATAGGATGGAATACCACCGATGTCTTTGTTCACTTTTTTATAATTGTTGATTAAATGGGTTGTCTCAATACAGGATTGGATAGCCACTGTTTAAAGATCTTGAGCTAAAACAAGTAAATTTTGCAATATGTGTCCATTAACATCTGTCCACGCTATTCCCTGTTTCTGAACAGCACCATCACCCTTGAAGCCTCCATGACAATTGTGAAGAACAAATCTCTGTTAGAAACATTTTATTTTTTAATAAAAGGACCAGTATTAATATCTGCATTCACAGCAAAATGCCCCCAAAAATTCAAAACATGACCCTATGACCCACTATGGACAAATGTTTGAAGAACAAATGTCTAGTTAGAAAGCAACATTTTTATTATAATAGGACCTGAAGTATACTGCATGTCACAGCAAAAGTCCCCGCAAAAATTTCAAGAGCATGACCCTTGAGGCCACTTTGAGACAATTGTGAAGAAACAAATGTCTGTAAAACAACATTTTTTTTTATAAAGGTACCAGTAGTATTGCTGCATTTCAAAGCAGCATGACCGCAAAAATTATAAAAATGACTTCTCAGCCCACTGTTAAAATATTGTGATGGAGAAATGTCCACTTAGAAGCCACATTACTGTTCCAAAAGACCATTAAATTGCTGTATCTCACAGCAACATGACCCCAAAAAAAATTAATAAATATGACTCATCAGCCAGTATTAAAAATTTGGTTTAGGGAGAAATAGGCCCACTTAAGAAGCCACATTTTTTGTTCCAAAGGACCATGATTAGTGCTGTATCTCACAGCAACCTTATGACCCCCAACAAATTTTTATAAATATGACTTTTCAGCCAGTATTAAAAAATAGTGAGGGCGAAAATGCCACTTAAAAGCACCATTTTTCTGGTTCCAAAGGACCCATAATTATAATAGCTGTATTTTCAGACCACAGCAGCAGACAATGGACCTCAAAACCATTGACAAAGACAAAATACTACCTAAATGATAAAGTGAGTAATATAGAATACAGGTGTTGTCATGCTAACCTTGCAGTACTTATACATCCCCTCACAGCAAAACAGCGAAAATGGAAACTGTATGGAGGAAGGAAGAGGAATAAAAATTGGCAGTAGAGAATGATCATTTTAAAAAAAAGTATTTACAAAAGGTACCATTTCTGTTTGAAGAGGAATTTGAATAACTGGCAACTAATTCGGTGACCTCGGCAATTGGGGCCGGAACAAACATCATCAGAGATCCATGCCTGATTCACAGGAAGAACGAGTCCCAAACATCCTCATATATGCTGAGGAAATCCGGATGTCTTTTTTGTCTGTAATTACATCCTCCAGCTGTGCTTGAAGGGGTCACCGCTCGAGATATGACTGCTGGCTGCGTGGTCAGGACAACACCACTATGACGTGGCAGCATGCTTCTTGGGGCCATTCGTTCCAATTTGTGGATATACCAGGAAGGTCCTATTGGGGTCCTGGGAACACATACCAAAACATCAGTGTTTGAGACGCCGATAGTCGTGCACCATGATCTTAAGCTTGGTCTCTGTGGAGTTGGATGGTGTGCCCTTGCATTGGCATGCGTTGGTGAGGTGTAAAGTTAAAGAATGCCAAGGATCACCCATTAGGCTATCTGCCACCTTTCCTGCTGCTGCCCTACTGCCAACTTGGCACTCTACTGCTGTCACGTCGCTGATGTTGTACCACCGTGACATTTGGGGGAACGTGAAAGGCAGACGGCAACAGATGTCTCCAGTTGATCAATCAGCAAGTCTCCCATTTCCTGCATTTTTACTCTCTATTGCATTGGTGGAAGGAAATTTGTCTGAGTTTTGTTTTTTGAGTACCGGGGATCCATGAGGGTGGCCACCCAGAAACTTTTGTTTCAATTTTGATGGCTTAATGCGAGGATCATGTTGGAGGAAAGGAGCATCAAGCACTCATTGTGAGAGATGGAGCCCTTGATTTCCCAAGCTCTGGTCGAGGGGCACACGCACACTGTTCTTCCTCATCTTCCTCCTCCGCCTCAAATTCGCACCAACCTCTTTCCAAGGCAGGGACGTCGGTAACATCGTGTGTGTCTAGGAATACCTCCTTCCTCTCTCCTCCTCGCTCAGGCTGCCACCGGCAAGAAAAACAGCTCAACACCGCCCTGACTTGGCCTGAGGTTGAATGCACCCTGAAGCTGAATTGCGCCACCATTGCACACCCTGCCCCCGAACCATGCTTGGCCTAATGAAGACCGATGAACATTGTGGGCCTTTGTGGAATTGTACGAGAGAGAAAGGCTCCGTGTTCCGCATCTGTGTCCCGTCTCCTCCTCCGTCGCTGGCGGGTACCTGTTCGTTTCTCAGAGTGTCCAACTATAGTTACCAGAAACTAAGATCACAAGCACAATGCTCGTGCTGTAACAAGGGGCAATGTACCCACACTGACCATTTTGTGGCTTCTTCAAAACTGGCAAGGATGGTGCAGGAGCTCTTTCAACCTGCCTCTAATCTCGGTGGCTCAACACCCTGCGAGGTCCGCACACTGGCTGGCTTGACCAGTGCCAGAGTTTCGACTTACTCGTACTGCGTAATTGGCATTGCGCTGCTGCCACAATCGCTTGTAGCAAATAGGGATGGTGGAATTTCCCGCGTGTTGACCCTGACGTCAACAATGAGACGTTGACGGGGAGGGTTTCCCACCCACTGAACTGGACGCTGCATACGCATGCATGCAAGAGGAAGCCGGGTGCGAACGGCAGAAGTGCGAACCTTAGACTTCGAGGCCTTTCCTCAGCAGGCAGTCCAGACCCGGATAGCTCTTTAGAAATTGTCTGGACGACAAGGTTCATGACTATGTGCCAGGTCAAGGGATTGTTGCATCCGCCTACCGATACCTTAAGGGGAGGGGGGGTTGCCAGCAATTTTCCCCCCGTATCCGCACAACTCACCTTTGCCTGGCACACGGTTCTTGTCCACCCCAGCCAGCGCCTGTGGTCTCGTTGCTGAGAGCCGTCCACAGCTCCTGACCTGTTGCTGTGGGGACGTTCCTCCAAGGCAGATTCATTTCACACGGCGCTGGTATCCTCTGGGCACGTGATGCCACCAGAGGACCTTGGGCTGAAAGAACCCTGCATACCAATCCCTGCAGTTTTTGAAGATCGTGCGCCTAGCCTGAGAGCCACCGTCACCTCCAGAACCATCCACTCCAGCTGCGACCCCATTGAGCTGTTAAACAGAGATATAGCGGTCCCGTTGCCCGTGCTTATTAGTCCATGTAGTCGGTGGTGCAGTATGGCTTTTCCGCCACAGAATGCAGACAACGCGCTTGAAATTTTAGATGACACGTGGCTTGGCAGGGCAGGGACGGCTTTTCTGGCAAAGAAATGCTGCACGGCATCTTGTATTGGGGGCAGCAAGGGCCAAGACTTGGCGGAACCCATCTTGTCCACCAGGACGGAAAAGGCAACATTTCCCAAGGCCAAAAGCCTGGCAATGCCGAACATCCATGCTTTTGGCTTTGGGATGGTTTGGGTTTAAAGTTTCTTTCTGCTCCCCAAACCTGAAGACAGAAGTCTGGCTGCTGAGATTGGCCGCTGTACGGGCGTGCAGATCGACAAACTGCGGAAGGAGAAGGGGTAAGTGATGGTCTCTGGTGGTACTCGGGTCGACGGTGGATGGCTGAAGCGGAGGCTGATCCCTGGCTCATGAGCTCTGAGAGACATGTGCAGCTGAGGAACGCTTGTGTTTGGCGGGGAGGGAGGAGGAGTGGCGGAAACAGAGTGTGTGACAATGGTTTTGTAGTGCCCGGCGCGGTCTGGCCTTTTTTGCCAAGTGTTGCCTCCATTTCAACTCATGCATTCGCTGCATGTGACTAGACAGTGTTGGTGGGTGGCTAAACACCTAAGGTTCTTCGCTCTTACTTAGCGTTTACGGCAAAGGCTGCATATGACAACGCTGGTGAAACAGATGGCTTGCTCAAAGAAGGCCCTAGGCTTGATAGATCCCTGGACCTTTTTGACGTGCGATAAGCGAGGGAGTCGGGGTTAGCGCTGACCGTCGAGTGCTGGTGGTATCATATCAGCGGACTTCTGCTACCGACCTCTTCCTTTTTTGAGTGCGGAACCCGTAGCTGACACACCGCCATCGCTTGCATCCCACCTCGTCCAGGGATGAAGCTCTCGCAAGCAAATTGCTGCGGGAAAAGACCACATAGGATCCGCAATGTCGTCCATCAACGACCAACAAGCACAGGTGACTTCGTCGTCCTGACCATCTTCATCCAGGCCTGCGGGGCTACAAGCAAGTGTTGACTGCAGGGCTATTCCGACCGTGCCCGGAGTTTTTTCCTGATTGACACGGCTTTCCTTCGACCTCCTGCTGATGTCATCAATAACTGGCATCAGAGCAGAGGAAAAACATCCTCCTTTGGCCTCTGATCATATTAACATGGCCCCTTCCCTGACCCCAACCGCAAATTTTTGTCATCAAAGAGGTCTAATCAGAAATGGATCATTGCCACAGTCGGTGGCTTACACGAGTTTTACGATTTGGTCTGCTTCATGTTGGACGGATGCTGGTGATGCTGATGAATACATTTGTGGCCGAGACTGGGAGGACGAGGAGGTTAAAGACTTGCTGGGGATCAGGATGCATTAAACCACTGAAGGACAGATAGGCGATGCTGAACATTACTGAAATCACAGGGCCATGACCCCAGTTGATGACAGGCCTGACGGTCCTGCAACTTTACTATCCGCATGGCAGCTTGTTGTCGCCAGCACTGGGAAGGAGCACCTTCTACACTACGAGAGGTGAACTTCGGTACCTCACTTCCATTTCCAAGCCCCCCTCTTGTGGCTTCGCTTACCACCTGAATTTCGCTACATGTTCAGAAATATAAAAATTTGAGAATTGTAAGGAAGAGTTTTGGAAAGTCTCTTATTAAAAGACAGGCAAATCACAGCTATTCCTCAGAATCAAAACAATATTGCTGGATTAAAATTTAACTGCAAAGTAGAATCTAATCAACAAAGCTTGGACTTGAACAAAAGTGAAAAACAATACCTGGCCTTGAAATTATAGCGGATATTAAAATGTATTGGTTTGGGCACCTATCAATTCACCAGGGGTGTCTACAAAATTGCTGTATTCAAATTTAACTGCAAATTAGATATAACAAAAAAGAAGGCCTGCGCCAAAGTCAAAAAAAACACTATCTGAAATGTAATTCGGATAAGTAAAGTATTTTTTGGGTCACCTATCAATTCACTCTGAGGTGACTACAAAATTGCTGTATTCGACAGTTTACGTGCAAGGTGCCTCAATGAACAAAGAGCTGTAGTGTGCGCAAAGTGAAAAACACGTATCCTTTAAATGTATTCGGTATAATAAAGAGGTATGATTTTAGTGCACCTATTCAATATCACCAGTGGTACTACAAAATTGCTGTATTCAAAGTTTAACTGCAAGATAAGATCTTATCAACCAAAGCTGGCCTGCGCCAAAGTGAAAAAACACGTATCTGTAAATGTATTCGGATAATAAGAAATGTATTTTGTAGGCACCTTTCAATTCACCTCTGGTGACTACAAAATTGCATATTCACAATTAAGTGCAAGGAGCCTCATGACCAAAGCTATAGTGCCAAAAGTTCAAAAAACACGTATACTGTTAATGTTATTCGGACTAATAAAAGTTTACTTTTTGGCACTATCAATTCACCTGTGTGACAACAAAAGTGCGTGGAGAGTTCTAAATTAAGTACAAGGTAGGTGAATATATATCAACAAAGCTTGAATTGGCAAGAATATTAAAAAGAACACCTATCTGAAATGTATAACTGATAATAAAAAGTGGAGTTTTTGGACACCTAACAAAGAGACCTGCAGTTACTAAGGAAAGATATGTAATCCTAAAACAAAGGTTCATGGCAGTGCCCAGAGTATCCAGGAAAATACATTCAATAAGAACACAGTTATTAAATAAAAGCTATTTGCAGTGCAAATAGTCTACACTAAGTCTTGGTTAACTTTAACCAGTATCTTGATAGAGCTCGTCTGTGTTCGCTTCGGGGGGTCCGCGGGCCCCCCCCCCTCCGCACACCCCTATACAGCGGAAAGATGCACCTTAAAAATTGCTCTACCTAAACTACAAAAAGTCTTCCAATCACTGAAATACTAACTAAGATGTAAGGAACACCGCTAATATGTAGAGGGTTTTCTCTTGTGGAAAAATATAAATATTTTGCTGAGGTTTTTGGACACAGGCAGAGCGCACGTCCTTTGCTCTGAGAAGGTTGAGAGACACGTGATGCTGAACATGAAACGCTGGTTTTAATGTAAAACGGGTCATGAGATCTTTTCCAGGCAATCTCAACCAAACACATCCCAGTCATGACGTCGCACACACCAGACTCACCCTGCTCAATTCTGTAAGCTTATTTGCTGGCTGCCCAAAATGTACAGGAACGCCGAATAAAGGCGCTATCGTGTAATAGAGTGTATTGCGCAGCATTTTAATCCTAACTAATCGCATTATCTAAAAAATTTCGATCAACATAAAAACTTGTGCCGATTTCAACTTTGATCCTAATAATCCGCTTCAACACAATTATAGAGAGCATTTATGAGGTACATGCCGTCCCCTGTTACGAACGAATAGGGACTGTAGGTTTGTTCTTACGGTGATGAAATTGTGTATGGAAAGTTCAGAACAGTATATTTATAATTGGTTAGCTTTAAGCATCAATAGGAGGATTTTTATTTTACGTTTCAGATAGTGCGGAAGGGATGGTTTTTACATTTGTTCTGTGCTGTGAGTGCCCCTTTTAAGTGTAAGATATTCACCTCATGTTCTGCCGTGACATGCTGGAACTTGTCGTTCGCACAGTCCACTAGTCTGCTATTGTACTAACAGTGCTCCCAAACCCCATAGGATCTCCGTTTGTTAACTATGGGACAGAGTGTAAGTAGTAACAGTGTAAGTCATGGACGCCTGTATTTTCAATCCGAGAGATATGGAAAATGGTGTTTTTGAATATTGTTTGAAAGTTATTATTGTTGTTAAGAGGGTGGGGTGGCATGGAAGACCTGCAGAAGGTTGGCCCACGAAAATGGGAAATCCAAAGAATTAATTGTATGAAACAGATACACAATAAAAAGCATAAGTTAGTTCATTCGATGTACAAGGTCTGAAGTTGGTTGTTGAAAAATGGACCAGAATAGTTTGAGAAGAAGTGTTCAATACATTTGCTTTGGCTTATATGTTTGGTGAAAAATATATATATATTGGAATACAAATTTTGACAACGACAAAAAACGTAATTTGAAAAAAAGGTAAATATGCAAAACGCTGCATAAGTGGAAAAACAGTTTTCAAACCAAAAACACACTGAAAAACATTTGTAGGATGTTATGTAATTTAGTAGTTCTGGAAAATAGTATCGTTCCGTCCATCAGATCCTTCCTTATAATATGGACCTCAAACCCAGATCTCATTAATTTCCAGCATAGAGAACGGCCACTTCAGCACTAGACTCGGGTTGGTGGCAGAAGTGGAGAAACACATGTGTCAACTTCACTAGAACAATTTCAGAGATATAAAGAAAAGTTGCCATCAGGCAACAGTCCCGCTTTCTGATGAACATTTAACATCTTTACTACGCTTTGGAAATCAAGTGAAAATGTTTTGCGAGAAATCTTTTCAATGCACTTTGTTGCTATGGTAGCGGTGATAGAGTATCTTATTCTGCGCCTGCAGGAACACTTTGCCAGCTTCAAGTCATCCACATACTTTTCGAATATTATACTTCCTCAAGTGATGAGGGTATGGAGATTAATGGGAGCAGTAGCACTGGCAAGACCCAATTCCTCTTGCTCTTGGCACTGCATTGAGCTAACTGTACCAATTTATTATATATTTTGGGCACCGACTTCACCGCCCTGCCCACAACAGTGTCACCAACATTACAGCCTGTGCACACTTTTACCAGAATATTCATTTAATCTCGATGTTATGCCCTTCAATGCTCTTCCTTGCCCCCATGAAATCTATCTATAGGGAGATTTAGTAAAATGTTTACATGAATGATAACTCGAGTAACTTGTGGTGAAAAACTAGAATACATGGAACAAGGAATATATAATGTTATATAAATTTTACTGTATTTTCCTAGTTAGCTCTTTCAGCTTCAAGCACACATTCTAATACTAAGCCCCTTGTTTTGGATCATTGATCTGTTGTAGCGGTCAATGGCTGTAATGTGAAAAAATGGAAAAAAAAATCCTGTATAATATCAGACGCCATTCAGTGCAGGATGAGCAGGTTGTTGGTTTTTTTATTTATATCGTCTATAGATTGCAGGAACAGTCGCATCTATTTATATTATATGAAAGAAATATATATTAATATAATGTTATCATTAAGATTATTTTATATTAAAAGTATTTAAACTGGAAAAGTGTAACTTTATCCGCAGCGAGAATGCCTTGACCATGTCGTTCTGGTGGCTGTAAAATGGGTAATTTACGATATCCATTTTGCCGTCCTACTAACAGATTGTCATACCAGCTTATGCCGTCCGTGTTATTATGAATGATGCAGCCCACTTCGAGATCATTCAGTTTATTTCTATGATCAATTTGCTTCTCGACATTCCTTCTGCCCTGAAGGGGCATTTTACCACACAGTAAACAATAACTATGTTTTTTATAGGGACTCAAGACTGCAATAAGACTCGAGGTGGCCCAGAGCCTCAGGATCCAGGAGATTGGTCTCCCCACTTGGGTCAAGTCTTGTATAAATTTGACCGCTT
This sequence comes from Phyllomedusa bahiana, assembly GCA_025379985.1. Classification (NCBI taxonomy): domain Eukaryota; kingdom Metazoa; phylum Chordata; class Amphibia; order Anura; family Hylidae; genus Phyllomedusa; species Phyllomedusa bahiana. The sequence continues at coordinate 31,583 of JAODAL010006383.1, read as the reverse complement.
GACCCCGATAGAGCAGTAGGAACACTGGCACATAGTGGTGGCAGGTGGATAATGAAGCATTGCATAGGACCATTGAACTAAATTACTTTGGTTACAGGCCATGTACTAGTGCACGGCTTATTATAACTTCCCTTCCTATTCTAGCCGAAGTGTTTCGTCATTTTGTCCCTTGCCCTTTGGATTAGTAAAATAAAGTAGGCAATTAGGATATCCTTTTCTGGTAGATCTGCAGGGCCAAAGGTATTATGTGAGAAACTGGGTCCTCATTATAAGCGTAGTACTGGTGAATATGTTGTTTAACACATGTACTTTGGTTCAAGGACAAGTCCATTTGTCACTTTTATCCAGAGGTTTCTAATTGTGCCATAAGTTATAATGGTATAACTGTTTTAGCATTAGACATTTCTCAAATATACCTTTTAAAGGTTCTGTCTTAATTACATAGTGAGTATAACCATTTGCCCCATACCCGTCCTACTATTAATCCGAGCAATTGAGCCGTCTGTCTCTGAAGGACCTGGCTTGTCAATGCATAGATGGAATAGTCATTGATCTGAATGGGGCAATGTGTACTACTGGCGATGAATAGCAAGGTGCCATGTTTCCCTAGTACGGTCGTTTTTTTGGTACTATATTTTTCGGAGCGTCTTCCTCGCCCACACGCTCCCCAAAACGCCCCCATTTCATTTCATAGATTACTATGTTAAAACCTCTGTTGGTAGGTCACACACGTACGAGGTTTTTACACGCTTCTTTGGAAGCAATGAAAAGAGAAGTGTCATTTCAATTCTGTGAAGCGCGTAGTAGGTCGATTTTCGATGCGGTTATAAGCGGAGGTATTTGTCCTTGCTAAAGCCTGATCAAAGCCTCATCAAAAACCTCGTCTTAAGGAAGCTTGTTTTCATGCAGAAGTTTTGAAATGGATGATTGGACGAGGTTGGGCGAGGAAACGCTCCGAAAAAAAAAACCTTCTTCCAAAACTCGTCCCATAAACGCGGTGTAGAACATGCCCAAATTGTGATTGCCAGATTACACACCCGAAATTATTAGCTAGAGGTACTAGATAAGGACATACCTGTTCAACCGATGCAGAAATGTCCTAACTAAATTTGATAAGTAAGTGGTAAAGGTGTTTTTTTTTTATTGAAAGCAATTCCTTATTAATAGTTATTTTCACCAAAACAAAACTAAAAATGATAGTCCATTGCCCCAATGTCTGTGCGGATATATTACATGACCAACCATCGATACAGTGTTAACAAAACCAGAATCTTTGATATGAGACAAATCTCATAAAAGTGGACAACATCCCACACTATTTGTTGGTGAAATAAATGATTGTTTCAATGGGCAATTCTGAATGGTTGTATTGCACTTGATAGAATGTAAATGTAAAAAGTGAACAGTATTTTAAAGGGGTGCAAATTTGTATTGCTCCCGTTCAAGAATATCCCAAAACGACAGCCATTTACAATTTCTAAAACGCTGGGCAACAAAAGTTGATTACCCCGCCCAAAATTAAGTAAGGGCAAACTTGTGCCATTTTCCCATCCATGGCGACATGATTACTCGTGGTGAGCAGGTTGTCGGTATTAAATTTAGGATGTGTATTGCCTCTATACGCGTCTCTACACTGGTCACTGGACTTTCCAACATCGGCACCTATCAGTCAAAGAACTGTCTGAGGATTCGGAAGAAAATAATGTTTTCTTAGTATAAAGGTGGCCTAGGCTACTAAGTATTGCCAGCGACTCTTGAGTATGAGCAGCATCATGAGAGGTCAAGACCATACCGCATTTAGACAGAGAAAGTTACCAATCAAACAGGGCCTCGCCATGATCAATAAGGCATGTTGCGTGCAATGCACAGCGAGATATCCATAGATTCATTTCCAAAACATACGAAGAGAGTGTCAGTCAGCATTGCTGAAGATGGTTTAAAGAGGTTTGGAGAGACACCTTTCATTGCTCAGTACCATATTCCTGCAAGCGCACACATTGTGGTCTGCATGAAAATATTGTACCTTAAACGCTTATTGACATATGATGTTCCGTTAAGTCCGGAGGTTGGCAAAGTGGTATGTAGCGGTCTGACTTCCTGAAACTGGTCCATACACGGCAGGTAATGGCTGCTCGCTATAGTTGAGATCTGCCACTAGCAGCCAGAATCAGAGAGCTCAGATCCCAGCATTTTAACACCTTAGTGTATTGGGATAGTGGTAAAAAGTGTCTGTGGCATGAAAGTGGATTAAAGGGTATGTCTCACCCACAAGGATTGGGCTTTATTATTTAAAAGATCATTGGATAAAACAAGTCATATTTCCAATAAGTGTAAATGAAAGGGGTCTTTTGCCTACTAATAAAGATTTTGACGTGGGAAGTTTGTGATGAGAATGTGTAATATAGTAAACATTTTGCACCATGACATCATTATTAAAGAATTCTGCAGCCTTTATATTGGTTTAGGCTGAGTCAATGAAGTGAATCCATTGTATTACATCACTCTCCGAGTGTATACGACCGACGGCTGAGAGCTTCTTGGTTACCTGGTGTTCATGCAATGCTCATACATACCTCTAGCTTCATGGGGCATGCCTTACTGAGTGTCAATACCTCAGGTTGCCTGTTCATTCTACTCTCTTTCCTCAGTACTTCTTATGTAATTAGTTCAACAGTTGCAAATAAATAGAAAAAACAGAAGAATATCTTCAATGAGCCTGTGCATTGATATGATGAAACAAATCCTACAGGTTTAGTTTCCTGCAGTGAATTGAACCTAGGACCCTTGAGCCTGGAGGCAAAAGTTTTAAACTCTGAGCTACAATGTAGTTTACTATTACAGTGCTATACAAACACCAGACCTGGTGATGGTCATCCAGCATCTGCCATACCTTATTTGATCTCTGTATGAAAGGCGTGTCAACTACTTTGGATATGCATAGCTACAGGCCTTGTGTCCTTAGCAGCTCCGTCACTCCGGCCATTAGAAGCCAGTAAACCACGTCCTTATGTGAATAAAAGAATAAACAGGAGAAAACAGGACAGATAATATAATAATCGATGTAGTGAGACAACCGCCAAAAATTAAAGTGAAGAGCTAGGTACCCCGTCCCAATGCCCTATTGTGCGATGCTCACGCCCTCCCCGCAAATCGGTTCAAGCCGACCAGTGTTGGTGTATGGCGGATCTATAATGACTTCTGAAAGCATTGTAGCATGCCTATACATCCTGCAAAGGCCATTGTTGAACACTGTTCTGCAATATATTTCTATTAGAGCCCTGAGTCGCAGTGATCACACCTACTTAACACGGTCGGTGTTTACCCGCTTAGAAAGGGATCTAAAAATACAAGTTTCTTAAAACACACCCTTTTGGCAATTTTAGAGATAAAATAATAAACGCAAAGCGTTTATTAGTATTGCCAAGTCCAGAGAAGTCTGATATAGTAAAATATACTATTTTTTTTTATCCCATATGGAAAAAAACACCATAGAAAATAAAAAAAAATATCCGGTGCCAAAATTGTGCATTTATGGTTTTGGTTACATTATTACAGATCTTCTAGAATTTGGTAAAAGTGATCAAATAGTCGAATTTTTTCCTAAAATAATACCACTAAAAGCTACAGTTCAGCCTCCAAAAAACAGAGCTTTTTTATGTACTGAAAAATTAATGAAAACCCAAATTTGACATGACTGTAACCGTGCCAACCTGCAAAATAAAAATGAGATGTCATTTATATTGATTTGTGAACCCCGTTGATAAAAAAAAAAAAGACACCCCCACAAACGTGGCAGAATTGCATTTCTTTCACATTCTGGTTTCCCAGTACATTATATTGTATGGTTAATAGTGACATTAATGGGGGTTGTTCCTCACTACAAGATCGCTGTCTTTTTAGTGTTAAAGATCTTGCAAAAACAAGTCACTTTGTCAATCTTTGTACAATTAACCTTATCCTACCTATTCCAGATATCCCCTCTTGGAATGGCGCTGCATCAGCTCCTCAGGTCGCATAGCTACAGACCTGTTTGATCTCTCCAGACAATAAGCAGCCAGCACTGGTTGCTTGATATCTTACAGACCTGGCTTCTACGTCAGCCTAGTAGAAGCCAGTAAACACGCCTCTGAATTCAAAATGAGACCAAGAAAACTGAGGTCAGATGATTCAATGTAGTGAGACAACCCCTTTAAACAGTACATCTTGGTCTGCAAAAAACAAACCCTCAGATGTACACGGAAAAATAAAAGCTATGGTGCGTGATGGTATAGAGAAGAAAAAACCAAAAATCACTTGGGCCGAAGGGGTTAAATATGTGACTATTCAGATCATTTGTGTGCTAATGTGCAAACTCTTAATGCATGTGGATATGTATGAAAGTAATTGAGCGTTCCCATCATGAACTCCAAATAACTCTTTGACCTTTGAAAAAGTTGGAAGTTATGTAATAGGGCCGTCAATATAGAGACATGTATTACGAGCTGTGTCAGAAAAATAACATCACTCCCTGGGCAAATGCTGTATATGAATTTTTTTGCCTGCAGTTACAGATGATTGTTTTCAGCCCTTTCATCTATGTAAGTTCAGTGATTACCGGGTAGGGACTGTAATCTCCATCCTTTTGACTATATTTTTCCTTGCTTAAAGAAGACCCCTTCCTTAGAAAAATACACGTTTGCAGCCATAGTAACTGTGATTGCACATTTATGTATGAGCTCCTGATAACTGTGTAGCCCGGAGCTCACATGTGCAGCCATAAATCTCTCTATAACCAAGATAGAATAATAGACTAATTTTTTATGCGATTTCCCACTTTGCAGTAAAGTATCCTAGGGGGTCTTGATCTTGGGCCCATTCAATATGTGTAATGTCATAATAATGCACAATAAAGAAGTAGAAGTTACACTATTTCAGACAAGTCACCATTAATTAATACATACTTTGTGCTCTTTTTCTTTTTGGCCTGGTTCTGGCGATCCAGTAGAGGCATGGTTATACCTAATAATTAAAAAAATAAAAATAAAAATTTAGGTACACCATTTTTTGACTTGTCAAGTTGACCGGTCTGGGTCCATGTCCCATTTTGTTGTCAGGTGAGATGCCAAATGTATGGTATCCACTTGTTAGATCTGTTATTCCTCTTTGGGGCGGCTCTGCATATTTAGGCCGTGTTCACACGGCTTATTTCCGACGGATTTGTGCGCCGTATTGAGCTCACAAATCCGCCGTGAATAAGGGGCGGGACGGGTGCGGGGCCGGAGCGCGGCGGGGGCGCCGCTCCCGGCCCCATAGACAATGCATTGTTTACGGCGTGTACGCGCCGTAAATAATGTGCATGTCACTTTCTCCCCCCGCGGCGGATTCGCCGAGCGGGGAGGAGCGACGGAATCCACTGTTCTCTATGAGAGCAGTGGATTACCGTAATTGCTGCCGCAGATTGGCACCGTACTGAAGCGCAAATCCGGCGCGCAGTACGGCGCCAATCCGCGGCAGAATAAGCCGTGTGAACACGGCCTTAGACTTATGGAAATTAACTACAGATCTCCCAAGATCCTTTAAAAGCAAACATTCATACTATGAATGGAAACCATCAGAAAAGCAATTCAAGGAAGATACCCCTTCCTCCCACCTCCAAAACGTAATAAAATACATAAAAACCTTAACTTACATGAATGAACATGTTCTAAGTTTTTCGGAATGCCAACAGTGTAAAAAACCATCCGGCGGAAAATCCGTGCAGTGGGAACTGCTGCACGGATTTTCCATTTAAGTCTATGGTTGTCTGATTTCAGATGGTTTGTAAAATTGCAAACCGTCTCAAAACCGGACAAATAACCGCTGCCGTGGTGACAAGACCTTAGGCTTTAGAGCTCTGTAGCCTTCTGCAGCAGAGCTAATTCCCATCACTGCTATAGAACCACCTCCACCGCTTGATCAGTAAGTATGAAGCTACCTGTGGATATGTGAGCAAGTGTGGTGAGAAAACCCCTTTAAAGGGGTTGTCTCACTACATTGAGTCATCTTACCTCAGTCCTGTTTTCTTGGTTTCATTTTGCATTCAGGGGGCGTGTTTACTGGCTTCTACTAGGCTGCAGTAGAAGCCAGGTCTGTAGCTATAGCAACCAGTGCCGGCAGCCTATCAGGAAAGATCAAACAGGTCTGTAGCTATAGCGACCTGAGGAGCTGATGCAGCCCATACAAGAGGGGATATCTAGGAATAGGCAGGACACTGTTAATGGACATATTGCAAAGTGACTTGTTTTTGCAAGATCTTTAACATAAAAGGCAGCAATCCTTGTAGTGAGAAAACCTCTTTAATGTCTAAATGGTTTACAGGGCTTGCAGTATCCGGAAGGGTCATCTTGACCTTCTCTGTTAGGTCCCTGAGATGTTGGATTCCTTTTTGCCATTTTCCCCCCGTTCTTTCGGCTCCATCAGAAGTTTCTTCGTAAGTTCTCATAATTTGCTTTTAGAAGTAGCAAGGCTTTTTTATTTCTTTTTTCAACAGGCCAAGAGATGTCAGTATATCTTGTATTATTAACCAGGGAAATAGCCTCTTTCCTGCAGATTGCATCTGCTTCATGACCCCCCTTGGCTGTGAAAAAAGGGAAAAAAAAGGAGATAAATGATGGAGTGAAATCCACCAGGGAGCGGAGATGTAGCTGGGAGTGTAACACAATGCCTCCAAAGTGTAAACAAGTTTGATAATGTCACTTATCTGACAGCTTTCTCCGAGCTTAGATCATCCAAGTCATCGCTAACCACAGACAGGCCGGAGCAATCTTTTGGCAGCTTCTCCTACTTGGCAGCACATGGAAAATTCCTTCAACCTTGTTGATGCAGCAAAACCTGTGCAATGTTTTTTTTTTTTTTTTTTGTAGTAGAAAACATAAGTGTCCCATTTATCATGATGATAACTTATTTGGAATACAGCCGTAGGCTCCTTCCGTCCCGCTAAGTCGCTTGATAGGGTCTGGGTGTCACAGCGGCTCTAAGTAGCAGCACAGGTGCCCGTTTTTCAAAGATTACGTTGCGGAAATCTCACTTGGCAGCAGCCATGATGCAGTGCAGATTAAAGGAATGCAGGAGACGTCTGGTGGCGTTCCAAATCCGCAGCTTTAGCAAATGACAGATTGCAAAGCTAAGTAACGGTAAAATGTTAGTAGGGCTCATTTGTTAAATAGGCCCAATCTAGAGCTAATCTATTGCCAGCGTGATATTCGGGAGCTGTAAAACAGGCTGTGTCTGGAGAGGGGCCAGAACGTATTTCATAATGTAGGACAAGGGCTGCAGGAATAATAGCTCCTGCGCCTCCGTTCTCCCGGCTCAGTCCAAACAGCAACAATACTCGCGCAGCACATTGTGTCTGCTAAATCGAAGTGACATTCTGCGCGGCACTTGGCAATATCGATGTATAATATCTGACAAAGCGAATTTAAACAGTTGTGAGAGCGCTCCATACTGACTGCTAAAGTGATAGCTGTATGAGCCGAAACGCGAGTCAACTGGTGGCTGTCTGGGAGACGGCCCGGCAAGACTCTGTCCTGTTTGCCCTGATTTGTATCTAGGCCTTCTATCACCTGGGGGGAAACATTTAGTTGTCTGACCTAGCTTTGTAACTAAATAGCCTATTCACGATGGAGTAGCACCATTTTCTAACTGGCGTGCCATGCTCTCCTAGCGATGACGCTGTAGTTACAACTGGACACCTAGGGCGGCATGTATGAGCGGGGCTGCGCCAGAAGTCTAGCGTTTTTTCAGCCCTAGATCAGGCGCAGCCCGTTCGCATTAGTGTAATGCCTCCGTAGGCCAGTATCGGGCGCATTACAGAGCGCCCGCGGCACTTTGTAATGCGCCTGATCTTGGGAGGGGGGGTTGTTGAGGGAGGTGGGGTGCAATAGAACTGTATACATTTATAGCTATGCTATGGCATTTCTAGGCACATTGCTGCTGGAACAGGTAGAGCACTTTCAAATGTTGTCTTAGCACTAGGATGCGCTTGATTTATGACCCACTGTAGAGCAGGTTCATAAATCAGGTGCATTCTATACTAATATTATGCGTTTAAATGCCAAAATTCATACATGTCGCCATAGTTTTGGAGCACATATACTGATGGTGCGGAGGCACAATGACGTATACTAATTGATATTAGCATGTTATATATAATAATTATTAACTTCTTTCTGCTCTGCGAAGTAATAGTACGTCACATGAACTGCATAGCTTGTGAAAGCTGCCATACTATTACGGGACATAAGCTATGCCCGCACCAGCAGAATACATTTATCACCTATCCTCAGGTTAGGTGACAAATGTCTGATTACTGGGGGACTCCCACCGATCGCTAAAACAGAGTCCTCAACACCCAATTATTCTGTCACGGCGCACTTTTCCGCCGTGAAGCAGCAAGGCATGGTAGGGGTTAATCCCTCTGGTCAGTCGACACACCCAGGGAGAGGCTGGGCTGATCTTAGGAGTGACAGCTTGGCTCCTAATCAAGTTAGAGGGTGTGTTGCACTGGCCAATAGGAGGGCCCGGAGACCGCACCAATCGTCTTCTGGGGTGGGCTCCGGGCCCTCATTTAAACTCCCTCATTTCTGTTTGTCCTTTCCTGAGAAAGGTTCTCCCTGGTGCTTCCCCTGTATTCCTCGTTTGTTTGTTACTCATGTGTTCCTGACTTCGGCTTGCTCCTCGACTACATTTCCGTCCTACGATTTTGTACTGCGTGACCTCCTTTGTTTTGACCTTTGGCTTGTTTACCGTTGTTCTCCTGGTTTCTGATTCATGGCTTTGGTGTACCCGTACCATTATTGACCCGGACTGTCTGACTCTGCGTTTCCCTGACGGCCCTGCACATAGTAGTGTAGGGACTGTCGTCCAGTTGGGGTCTGCCATCTAGGGCAGCACGCCAAGTAGGCAGGGACAGTGGGCTGGGTGGCAGTCAGGTCCCACTGCACCTCCTCTGATGTGACCTCTTCATTGAGGAACTATTGAAGTACTGGAGATAGCCGTGTGCTGTACTGGGCTATCTACATCAGTCCCATAGACTATGAATGGAACAGCAGAGTGCTTGTCCAAAAGCTTCTCCAGACCGTTAATTGGAATCCTTCATCTTTTTTCCATAGTGTGGATCATAGACCCGGACGAAACCAGACCCTTGCTAATCCTATTAGTGTCTTGACTATTGGAGATTTATAAATTGCAGTACACAATGCTGTAAGGCTCTAAAGGGTGAAAGCTGGTCAGTTAGGTATACAAACTCCATTGCTAGAGATGAGACTCTGCAGGGAGTGACTCGCCATGGTCGAACTGACTGACGGACAGTAGCTTAGATCAATCAGATAGGAGAGAGAGCTGTGGAGAGTTGGTCGTTACTTGTGTACTCTTAGAGCAGATAAAATCTTCATCTCCCGACCAAAGCAAAATCAAAAGAGCAATGTATTTGGTAAGAATCTTCATTTACCTTTCCCTACATTTTAAAAGCTAATAATTGTGGTGAGAAAACCCCCTTTAATGGTGCTCTAAAATAATAATAATAATTGGTAACAATTGTGGAACCCATGGCTGACCTCTTTTTTAATGTGTTTCTTACACTTATGACATTTATCTGCTTTTGGTTATTAGATATTACTGATCTTTTTGACTATTTCTTTCTTTTGCATGCTGACCCATACAGGAGCGAGATGGAATGAGGGCAATCCTGGATTCATACGACAGCGAGCTGACTCCATCGGAGCACAGTCCTCAGCTCACTCGCCGTCTTCGTGAGGCTGAAGAGAACCTGCAGAAAGTTCATGCACACAATGCAGAGATGGAGGTAATTGCAGCTGTATGGGAGCCCTCCAAGTCTCCAGCTCACAGTAGGATTGATCAAATCAATCTTTCAAAACCTACTATGTCTTAATATGTTATATATTCCGCGATAAGTTGCCATATCCATAGGACTCCATATATGGGTCCAAATGGGCCCCACTTAGAGCTCTGCTAAATATACAATATTTTTAGATTCTAAATTCTGCTTGAATTTATTTGATGTCTATATTCAGGAGTTCTGTTAAATTAGAGATTTCTGGCTGTATACAGCTGCCACTAGGGGGAGCTTTCTGTATTTAGCAGCTCATTTTTAAAGCAGTGGTGGCTGTCTAAATCTGTTTGATGTGAGCGCCTTCTAGTGATGGCTGCAGGTAGTCTTTTGTGAGTGACGCGACTGCTGCCAAATGGCTTCAACTTTAGTTTGCTGCCAACACGGCACCAACCCAGCTCTGAAAGGAACCGACAAGCTTTTAACAGATTGCTTACTAGGGAACTATCTCTAAAATGTCAAGCAAAAGGGGGTTTTACAAGTATCCACCTCTCAAGGCTTTGGGCCAAGAAGGGTGGACAAATTCATGTTTTGCTTGTACTTTAAAGGTGGTTTCTAACTGCAACAAAAAAATCTAGAAACATCAGAAAATTCCACAGATTTATTCACAAACACCAATGACTCTTAACCTTAAAGGGGTTGTCTCACCGTGCTGTTTCACAGAGCAGCTTTCATTCATGCATTCTATCTCATCCCAGTCAGGCTGTGGGTAATTAGCATATCAGCTCGATATTTAAAGGTCTGGTAATTACTCTGACATGAGAGCAGGAGATGATTATCTAAGGTCCAGAGAAGCCTCATAGCCAAGGTAAACAAAAGTAATTAGTCTCTGTTGTTTATTAGATCAGATAACACTCAAGTTCTCAAGCTGCCAGCAGTTCTGTGTGCTGACCTGTGGGATGACGTTCCTCTATCAGATAAAGCAAACAGCAAAGAGAGCAGGGCAGAGCAGGTTGGCAACCAAGAGAAAGCTCAGTGCACTTAGAGCTGGTAACATCATTTTTATCTTCTAGACAAAGAAAAATAAAGCAATCTATTTGGAAAATGTCTTCATTTCATGTTCCCTACATGCTGAACGCTAATCTTTGTAGTTGGACAACCCCTTTAATGCCATTTTCTAAGCCCTCCTCGTACTGCCAACACAAGACCTCTGAAGGTGTCCTATCGTATCTAACACCAAGATGTTAACACCAAATCCTGTCCCGTAAGCTGTGAGGTGCGGCTGTCATGATCGGACTTGGTGGCCCAGCATATCCCTCAAATCTTCTATTGGACTAAGATCTAATGAAATTGGAGGCTAAGTTATCTCAAACTCTTTATCATGTTCTTCAAGCTATTCCAGAATATTTTTTTGCGGTGTGGCCAGACCATTATCCTTCTGAAAGGTCACTGCCAGGTAGAGAATCCCACTGCCACGAAGGGGAGTGGGTCTGTACAATGTTTCGGTAGGAGATACTTGTGATACCACGTCTGATGCCAGGACCCCAGCAGAACATGACCCATCACTCTGCCAGAGCCAGCTTGTCGTCTTCCCATAATACCTCCACTTTTCTAGGTAAGCAATGCATCTGCCTCGGACAGCCGGCTTGTTGTAGAAGACAAACAAAAATTTGATTGACAAGGACCTGGCCGCTTTCTTCTATATGCCTCCCGTGCACCCATTTTTGATGCTCCTGTTCCTGTTATTACTTTTGTCAGTTGAAGGGGGTTACTATTGGCGCTCTGAGCAGTCTGCAACTTCACAGCCCCCTAAACTGCAAAAACTGTGATGCCCTATGTGTCCTGGCATCATTTTATCATAGCAATTTTTGGTATGGTAGCTCTTCCTTGTAAAAATTGGAACCTGGATGTTTGGACCTTCAGCTCTCACGAGATGAGATCAGTGTGCTTGGGAGCCGCCATGACACGGTCCTGGTTCACCAGTTGTCCCTTTTGGTGGCAATTTTCACCACTGCATACCAGGAACACCCTAGAGATTTGGCAGTATATAATGCTACCTTGCACCACATCATCAAGTGGTGTTTCGTTATGCCCTAACGTCTATGCAGATTGAACTATATTACGTGAGTACTGCAGCTACTTACAAGGGCGTAAGTGTTTTTTTTAATTTTAGTGTTTTAAATTTTTTTTTATCATTCTAACCTTGATTTTCTTTATTTTTCTGACACATGTTATATGTACTCATTTTTCATCACAGTTGTAATTAGGGGTTATTTGGTTCCCTGATGAACTCATGTTGATTAAATCGGGGAAGGGTACGCGTTGACACCCTGCTTGGTGTGTCCTACAGTGCTTTAAGAACCAAGTGATTTCTGTACTGTGTGATATCAAAGTATAGGAGAGTATCACTTTATATGTTTTTCTTGATCATGTATGATCACTCTGTGCCTATTTTACAGTCATTCTTTTGGATTATACAGGGATTTAACAGTCTTTGATAGCCCAGCTTCCTGCACAGGGTCATCGTTATCAGAGTGGTCGTTTCCCGATATAGTTCTTATTATTTATTTCTAGGGTGTAGGGACTCTTTAGGTCTGGAGGTCAGTCTGACCACTTTTATATGATTACAATAAAGGTTACGTTTTAATTGTGGATCTGTCCTAGATGTATAGATCCTCTTGTGGTTTTGTCCCCATGGGATGAACATCAGTGAACCTTGGGTGCTCATGAACCTGTCGCTGGTTCACCAATTGTTCCTTCTTTGACCAATTTTGGCAGGTACTAACCACTACATACCAGGAACACCTAGCAAGACCGTTCATTTTGGAAATGCTGTGTCCAGCCATCACAGCTCCTTACGCTTCTCCCTTTTTCCAGCTTTCCCAATACCAGCACTTCGAGTTTTAACTAGCCTGTGAACTGCATTAAAAGGGTTGTCTCTCTACAATGATTTCTTTTTATGTTAAAGGATTTTGCTAATAATAAAAGTCATTTAAAATTGTGTCCATTAACAGTGTCCTACCTATTCCTAGATATCCCCTCTTGTATGGGCTGCCTCAGCTCCTCAGGTTGTTATAGTTACAGACCTGTTTGATTTCTCATGATGGGCTGCCAGCAGTGGTTGCTATAGCTACAGACCTGGCTTCTACTGCAGCCTAGTGGAAGCAAGTAAATACGCTCCTGAATTCAAAATGAAACCAAGAAAACAGAACTGAGGTCAGATGAATCGTTGTAGTGAGACAACCCCTTTAAGCACTTTGTGTTGGCACGGGAGCAGAACTTTCAGCTATTCTTTGTGTGTGTGTGTGTGTTGCAGTCAGAGTCCCTTGGCCTTATCAGTTGATCGCCAGCTCCTTCCTTCCTTCTCTCGGTTGGAAGTATATGGAGAGTAGCCTCTGAGCAGCGGCAGAGCATTTATGTTGAGCCTCGCCTCATGTGCGCAGAAGGCAAAATCTCCATAAATAAAACAACATGAACAGCCATTTTATTACAACCCATTTGGCTCTATATGAAACATTAATGAAGGGAGATACGCTGGGAAGACACGCTGACACATTCAATAGTTCCCATCGTTTTTTCGTGATTTAGTGTGACGGAGATCACCATATGTATTCTAATCAGTTAATTATGAAGCTGACAATTTTGGCACAGCAATGTCCATATGTTCACGCATTGTTTGCCAGTTAGACCTAGGTTTCAAATGGAAACCTATTAACTCCTTGACCAATAATGATCACCTTATCATTCTGCAAAGCAGCAATATTTTTCTTGTTTGCACAGATAATTGTTGAGATGCGGCTATCTGCTGAATACTTCTAGGGCAAGGGCATATATGCCATGGAGGCCGTGAATACAGCTGCTAGGAGCTTTGTGGAAATGAGGGCATCAGCTCAGGTCGTCTCCAAATGTATGTATGATCGTAGAGTCATAGCTAGGCTTTTGTTTCTCCAGGGCAAAAAGTCGGCCCACTGCTCTAGCCCTTTATCTGAATCCTCCGGCCAAGTAGACACAATCTACTCTAATGTATAACTTGGTCTGTACTGCATAGACTCCAACTTTGAACAGAGTGCTTAGAGGGATGACAACAGGGGCCAGCTCTAAACCGCACCCAATAAACTTGGACATCACACCATACCTTTATTCTAATCCAACGCCCCCACACATACATGCCAACTTTTTTAGACGGACAAAAAGGGAGACATTTTCAGGATTGCTTTGTATCCGATGATAAAAAGTTAAGTAAGTAGTTATGTAATATACAGCGAGGAAGCAACCAGATAGTTTTTAAAGCAAGATACTCAGTTTATTGATGCAAATCTGTTTTATAGAGCTAAGAGGGACAATGGTCAAAAATAGGGACTGTCCTTCCAAAATAGGGACAGTTGGGAGGTATGGTACTGTATGGTGTGTAACTGAAGTTCTTCCACTGTGTGTTCGGATGACCATATAACATGCTAAGGCATTTATAAATGTGGGCCACTAGTGGGGGAACTTGACACCTAATTGTTCATATTGTGGAAGACATTGTGGCCTGCACTTGCAAGGGGTAGGGGTTGAGGAAAAATGATGCCACGCCTCCCAGTCACCACTGCAACGCTGAGCGGCTCATGCTACACTCACACCCGGCACCCCACATAGAATCTTTTAGAAATGAATGTATAGCATGATGTGGGCGGTACCAAGTCAAGGAGATGGAAACCATTTTTTTCCAAACTCACTCCACTGTGCCCTACATCCAGCAATGTGCGTGTATATTTATATTTGTATAAATGCATGTATGTATAAATTGCAGTCGTTATCCTGGAACAAGTACTCTGCCACATGTCCTGTTTCGGTTTCTTTTCAAAATAATGTCACCATGTGGTTGCATGACTACATGAAATACTAAGCCATTTATATATGTGGACCAAAAAAGGAGACCTCAATACCTAACTTTTTATACTGTAGAGGACACTGGTCCACACTCGCTAGATGAGGGGTGTGGGGTTGAGGGAGAAAGGTGCTGCACCACACAGCAGTGAAGCGGAGAGCAACTCCTTCTACACTGTCATTGCCCACATTGAGTGTTATCCAAACTCATTCCACTTTGCCTAGGACTCAGAAGCAGAGAGGGGTTTGTACTATACGTGTCAATGATATGTGTTTGTTTCACTAGTTTTGTTGTTTTTATAACGTTTTAATATGGGACAGTAAAAGTTGAATATATTTTACAAATTTATATCGAGTGCCGAATAGCTTTCTGTTTTGAAGTTTGTACTATATATAGACTTATCACTCAAATTAAAGTCATGTACAGGAATTTTCAGCTTGATGTGTGTTGTATCAAGTGGGGGAGAGGAGAAAAGGAAGCTCATCCAACTCACTCACACTGTTATCCTGTTGGCCACCAACTGTAGGTGCAGATATTTTAATATTTGATCACCATCAATATTATATTATTATCATTATTTTAGAGCGCCATTGATTCTCAAAGCGGGCTGTTCATTCAAAAAGGTAGGTTACATAAGCATAACAAATGACAGCAACAAGTACAATGATAACAGTGAATTTGACTTAAGACTGGCACAGAGGGATTGAGGGTCCTCCCGCTAGAGTTTACAATCTATAGGAGAGGAGGAGAGAGACAGAAATGTGAGGGGCAGGACATATTTTTGGGGTAGCACAGTGGCGCTAGGATATTGTAGTTATAGGCTCCTGAAGAGAATGGGATTTTTCAGGTTGGCTTTTGAACCTGGTGGGAGGATAGTCTGATGTTATGGGGGTCCAGTGATTGGGGGAAGGCACGGGAGAAAACTCTTGGAGAAGGTTATTGAGGAGCAGACAAGAGGAGAAGCAGGAGAGAAGTCCTGTTAGGAGCTGAGATTGCGAGGAGGGGCGATATCTGGAGATTAATGCAGGGGAGATGAATGTAGGGGAGAGGTTTATGGAGAGCCTTGTAGGATCAGATGTTAGTAAGCTTGAAATGAATTCGCTGGGGGGCAATATGGAGAAGCCAGTGCAGGGATTGGCAGAGGGGAGAGGTCAGAGGGAGTAGCGAGGATGAGAGGTGTAATAAGACGGGGCAGCAGAGTTGAGGATGGATTGAAGGGGAGCAAGAGTGCTGGACGGGAGGCCGCAGAGAAGTATTTTGCAGTAGTTTAGGGGTGGGATGGGATATCTAATAGTACTGCATAAGAAGCCTTGTACCACCAGTTTGTCCTTACAGCTTCGCCCATAGGGTATATTTGCCTGGGGTGTATACACAGTGGACTTGTGTGTAGAACATCCATAGCATATCACAGTAACCTCATCTTGGATGAGATTGCACAAAATCTCATCCACACATGACGAAAAAATTGCTCAGGATCTGACGTGCAGTGCAACATCCTATCACTTTATGTTGGTTTTCCTTATTGGCGCCATGGAGAAGCTGCCACAAAATTTGCAGCTAAGAACGACATGTCAGAAAAGAGGCAACACCACGCCAGTTTTAAGGCCATTAAATGAGTGTATAGTGCGCCTGAATGCTAGAACCTATCAGAAATCTGCCATGAGGTATACCTTGCATAATATAATTGATGTGCCTGATCTAGGTTCATAGCAAATTGTAGGCGCATAGCATATCACTGCTAGCATATTTAAACCCTCTTCCCGACATTGGGCTTAATGTCAAACGCCCTAGCGGGAAGTAACTGATCGCCGCAAATGGACGTCAAGCCTTATACTCCCGGCGATCGCATGCGTCGTGCTTGCGGTGCGAGCCGCGCGCGATCGCCGGCATGGAACCAGCGTTAAATTACCGGCTGGCTTCATGCCTTCCATCCACCCCCCGGGCCCGAGATGGCTTCCGGCCGCGGTGAAAAACGCATCATTAACCCCGTCAAGCCTTTCATGGGCGTCGATACTGAGGCCGCAGGGCAGGAGTAGTGAGCTCCTCCTGCCTACAATCGGCGAGGTCAGTCGGCAGAGATGGGCCACTTGCCTGTCTCTCTACCGGACTCCTCACCCGGATGCTTTGCCGAAATCATCCGGTAGTCTGGTGACGTCACACCATGCCCACAATGCATTGTGGGCATGGTAGATCACTAGTTGCCATTGGCGACCTATTGCCACAGCATAACGCTGAGGGCACAAATAATCGCCTCTTCAAACAGCAATCTATGATTGCTTTTCCCCAGTGGGATTTGCCAGTTAACAAAATCTCTCACTGAGAAAATTAAAAAAATTTGAAAAATAAAAAAAAAAAAGTAAAACACAACAAAAAACAAATTAAAACACATACACTCCCTTTTCCCCTTTACAAACGCCAATCGCCCCAAAAACAAGAATCGAAAAATAAATAAAGTACCCATATTTGGTATCGGCGCAGTGCGTAACGATCCACCCTAGAATATCTTTTCATGTTAATTAACCCCGTTTACGAGTGAAACTGCCGTAAAAAACAATAACAAAAAACATCACAGAAAATTGCGATTTTTGTGCACCTGCAGGGCAGGCACATTAAATGAGAATAAAAAGCGATCAAAAACCATATAGAATTAAGCCAAAGTATGTACCAATTAAAACGTCAGTTTCATCCCGCAATAAAAAAAGTTTCTATACACGTCTCTGTATAAAAGCGGAAAAATGAAAAAAGTTATGGCTCTTAGAAGACAGCCATGGCATAAATATTATATTAATCACAATAAAAACACTATTTTTTTTTTAAAAGTGGCTATCCCAAATTAAAAAAAAACTATATAAATAGGGTATCGCCTAATCAATCGACCCTGAGAGTAAAGCTAACTGGTCAAAGGCTACTGCATGCGTGAAGCTGTGAAAAATAAAAATAAAAAACACTACTAGGATTGCAGTATTTTCTTCACCCTGCCTTCCAAAAAAAGCGGATTTAAAACTGATGCAAATAGCTCTGGTCCCCACCAAAAATGATACGCAATAAAAACGTCAACTCAAACCCGTTCAAAAAACAAGCCCCTACACAGCTCCGTACACAGAGAAATAGAAAAAAGTGTAATGGCTCTCAGACTATGCAGCGATGGCAAAAACTGTTTTCGCTATGTTGAATAAAAGTGTTTTTATTGAGAAAAAGCAGTAAATCATAAAAAAAAATACAAATAGGGGTATCGGCTGTAATCGAAACGACTTGGCTGAGTTAATACTAGGTCATGTCATACTATACTGCACGGTGACCGCTGTAAAAATAAAAATAAAAAAACACTAACCTAGGAAATGCTGTATTTTGTATCAAAATGCTCACAAAAACCCTTAATAAACAGTGATCAAAGCAGGCATATGTCCCCCCCATAATGGTACTAATAAAAACATCAACGTCATCCCACACATCAAACATGCCCATAATCAGACGTCCCGTATAGTTCAGAAAACTGAAAAACTTTTGGCTAACATAACAGGACACACAAAAAAACCGCAATTTTTTATATACCTATTTCAATTTTGTAAAATTAATAAAATCATAAAAAAACTATATAAAAATCTATAATCATTAGAGCAATTGTAGCCGACCCCCCATAGTAAAGATTCGCTATAATTTATACAGCACGGCGAACGTTTTAAAAATGAAGTTGGGCCCAAAAAACATGGCGGAACTGCGTTTTACCCCCATTTATTCATAGCCGCAATGCAAAAAAAACAACATTGGAACTCCCTTGCACCCAAAATCACAATACACCCCAAGATTAGATCTATGAGGCGTGCTGAATCCAAAATGTGGGAGGTTGACTTCTTGAAGGTTTCATCCTGTTCTGGTATTTTGGGTGGTCTTTGTAAATGCTACAATTAACCCCCACCAAAATCTGGCGTTCCAAAATCCAAGTTAACACTCCCGCCTCCCTTAAACGCCCTGCCATGCGCCCAAACAGCAGTTTACAAACCCCCAGTAGGGTATTGCTGAACACGGAAGAAATTGGCGTAACAAGGTTTTGGGTGTTTTTTTACCAGGATGCCTTGTAAAAATTATAAATTTTCGCAGCTAAAAATTGCAGATGTATTGGAAAAAAATGTTTTTTAAAAATTTCAATCACCTAACGCAAAAATTTTTGTGACACACCTGTGGAGGTCGATATGCTCACACACGCCCTGATATATTCCTTAAGGGTGTAGTTTCGGCAATTTGGGGTATTTTTATGGATTTTTATTAATTTTTAGCACCCTTATGTTGTCCTCCCTTGGGGGGGGGGGGGACCCACCGGCAAAACTGAAATGCCCCTAAATAAAATCGTAATGAAAATGAGACCATCCCCATAGTCCAAAGGTGCTCTGCTACATCCTATTCTGGGGCTTTGGTTGAGGCCAAATAATGCACAAGTCCACATATGGGATATCTCTGAAACGCAGAATCTGGGGAATCAATATTAATTGTCATTTCCCTGATCACATTTACCGTATTCCCTTGGTGAATAATCATAAAAATTGAAAATCTGCAAAAAAAGTAAAAATTTTGAAACTTCACTTCCACCTTTGGCTATTAATTCCTGTCCTGTGAAACACCTAATGGGTTAATAAACTTCCTAAATGCATCTTTTTGAATACTTTAAAGGGTTGTAGTTTCTTAGATTAGGTCCATTATTGGGGGTCATCTAACATACAGTCAATCAAAGTCACGTTAGAACTGGACTGGTGCCCAAAAAATGTGTCATGTCAAATTTTTGTTGAAAATTTGAAAAATACTACATAAAGTTTCTAAGCCCCCCTAATGTCGTAATAAAAAAAAAAAAGACATTTAAAAAATTATGCCAAAGCTAACAGCAAGACATCAGGTAGATGTCTAGTTATAAAGTAAAATTTTGGTTTAAATTACTATTTTGAGTGGGAATAACTATCTGTCTTACATCAGAAAATTTTGAAGTTTAAAAGATTGGAAATTTTTCACATTTTTTCAACGATTTTTTGATATTTTATCACAAATAAACAAGCATTTTTTTTGGACCAAAAATTTTTTCTGTACTATCTTAAAGCACAATTGTGACACGAAAAACAATCTCTAATCACACTGAGATAGGTTAAAGTGTCAAAAAAGTTATTCTCGACATACCGTGACACAATGATCAGATTTCAAAAATGGGGCTCTGTCAGAGATGGCCAAAACTGGCTCCCTCCGGGGCCTGCGGTAAAGGGGTTATATGCACATAAATATTAGTGTGTGGCATTCAAATCTTGTTGTGCTTGGCGTATAATGCGTGCCTGATTTTGGTGAACGTACAGTTTCATTTATATAGAGAATAGGGCAGCAACAGCTTTTTGGTGGACAATACACCAACCATTTGGCGCATACTAACTTTCCTCACATTCCATGCTAGAATTTGCAGCAGCAAATTGCCAACAAAATTCTCATGGTTTGGAGCAGATTTGCCAGTGGGAAAACAGGAATTTAACCCACAAACATATTGTGGATAACCGTCTACAATTTAATTCTGTGGGAGCGTACACAAAGAGTGGGTGGAGAGGGAGAGTGATCACAGAACTTCAGGGTCCTGTTTCTTAGCATTGGAGAGCAAGCTGGTATGAACCAATGGGGGCCTTTTGGATTTTTGCAGCACAGTCCCCTCTTCACTGTATCGGTTTGCTGGTTATTCATAAGCCAAGACGTGAAGAAGCCACTGGAGACTTGGGAAGGGAACTCAGACACCTCATTGAGGCATGCTTTTCTGTCTCGAGTTCCCGGAGTGATATTGTTCTCTTGTTTTTGTTCAGCTTTTGTTTTTTTTGGCTTGGTTTCCCATCATAGGGTCTTGTCTATCACCACTGCCTCTATGGGACTTAAGTTCATTCCCTTCCATGCCAGGTAGCTGCCCATCTGCGGTGCTGGTTTTATTGCACTGTCACCCATGTCATGAGTCTGGCGGGGAGGAAAAACATTATGCCTGACCCCATCTTCTCTGTGGTCGATTACAGAGCAAAGCATAAAAATAAGACACTTTGTACTGTCAATACCGGTCACATCAACTGGACCCTGGTGACTTACCCCACCCCTGGTTTTCTCCGGTCTCTTATTCCCAAGTTTCCGGCCGAGGAACATCATAGGAAGTGCTCCATTCTGTGTCCAAGGCTAACCAAAGGCTGGATGTGCTCAACTTTTAATTGGGGTCTATTGGTTCCAGCTATCTGCCACCGTGGACCAGGTTGCTGCTATCTATAGGGCCTTCAGTGGGATTTCAGAAGTCCGGAAAGATGTGTGCCCTCCTGATAACTGGGTTCACACACATTCATTACCGAGAACTCCAAATATATCTTTAAAAACTGGAGAACCTCCAGATGTTTTTCACACCTTCTCTTTTGCACCCATTCTCTTCTCTCCTCTCTCTGTTTCGCACTTGCTCTCACTCTCTTTCGCGCTCTCTCTCTCTTTCGCGCTCTCACTCTCTTTCGCGCTCTCTCTCTCTTTCCGCTCTCTCTCTGGTCTCGCGCTCTCACTCTCTTTCGCGCTCTCACTCTCTTTCGCGCTCTCACTCTCTTTCGCGCTCTCACTCTCTTTCGCGCTCTCACTCTCTTTCGCGCTCTCACTCTCTTTCGCGCTCCACTCTCTTTCGCGCTCTCTCTCTCTTTCGCGCTCTCACTCTCTTTCGCGCTCTCACTCTCTTTCGCGCTCTCACTCTCTTTCTGCGCTCTCACTCTCTTTCGCGCTCTCACTCTCTTTCGCGCTCTCACTCTCTTTCGCGCTCTACTCTCTTTCGCGCTCTCACTCTCTTTCGCAGCTCTCACTCTCTTTCGCGCTCTCACTCTCTTTCGCGCTCTCACTCTCTTTCGCGCTCTCACTCTCTTTCGCGCTCTCACTCTCTTTCGCGCTCTCACTCTCTTTCGCGCTCTCACTCTCTTTCGCGCTCTCACTCTCTTCGCGCTCTCAATCTCTTTTCGCGCTCTCATCTCTTTCGCGCTCTCACTCTCTTTCGCGCTCTCACTCTCTTTCGCGCTCTCACTCTCTTTCGCGCTCTCACTCTCTTTCGCGCTCTCACTCTCTTTCGCGCTCTCACTCTCTTTCGCGCTCTCACTCTCTTTCGCGCTCTCACTCTCTTACGCGCACTCACTCTCTTGCGCGCATCTCACTCTCTTTCGCGCTCTCACATCTCTTTCGCGCTCTCACTCTCTTTCGCGCTCTCACTCTCTTTCGCGCTCTCACTCTCTTTCGCGCTCTCTCTCTCTTTCGCGCTCTCACTCTTTCGCGCTCTCACTCTCTTTCGCGCTCTCACTCTCTTTCGCGCTCTCACTCTCTTTCGCGCTCTCACTCTCTTTCGCGCTCTCACTCTCTTTCGCGCTCTCACTCTCTTTCGCGCTCTCACTCTCTTTCGCGCTCTCACTCTCTTTCGCGCTCTCACTCTCTTTCGCGCTCTCACTCTCTTTCGCGCTCTCACTCTCTTCGCGCTCTCACTCTCTTTCGCGCTCATCACTCTCTTTCGCGCTCTCACTCTCTTTCGCGCTCTCACTCTCTTTCGCGCTCTCACTCTCTTTCGCGCTCTCACTCTCTTTCGCGCTCTCACTCTCTTTCGCGCTCTCACTCTCTTTCGCGCTCTCACTCTCTTTCGCGCTCTCACTCTCTTTCGCGCTCTCACTCTCTTTCGCGCTCTCACTCTCTTTCGCGCTCTCACTCTCTTTCGCGCTCTCTCTCTTTCGCGCTCTCTCTCCTTTCGCGCTCCTCTCTCTCTCTCGCGCTCTCTCTCTTTCGCGCTCTCTCTCTTTCGCGCTCTCTCTCTTTCGCGCTCTCCTCTCTTTCGCGCTCTCTTTCTCTCTCCTCTTTCGCGCTCTCTCTCTCTTTCGCGCTCTCCTCTCTTTCGCGCTTCTCTCTCTTTCGCGCTCTCTCTCTCTTTCTTCGCGCTCTCTCCTCTCTTCGGCGCTCTCTCTCTCTTTCGCGCTCTCTCTCTCTCTTTCGCGCTCTCTCTCTCTCTTTCGCGCTCTCTCTCTCTCTTTCGCGCTCTCTCTCTTTCGCGCGCTCTCTCTCTCTTTCGCGCGCTCTTTCGCGCGCTCTCTCTATCGCGCGCTCTCATCTCTCTTCCGCGCTCTCCTCTTTCCGCGCTCACTCTCTTTCGCGCGCTCACTCTCTTTTCGCGCGCTCACTCTCTTTCGCGCGCTCTCACTCTCTTTCCGCGCGCTCACTCTCTTTCGCAGCGCTCACTCTCTTTCGCGCGCTCACTCTCTTTCGCGCGCTCCACTCTCTTTCGCGCTCTCTTTCGCGCTCTCTCACTCTATCGCGCGCTCACTCTCTCTCGCGCTCACTCTCTATCGCGCTCTCACTCTCTTTCGCGCGCTCACTCTCTTTCGCGCGCTCACTCTCTTTCGCGCGCTCACTCTCTTTCGCGCGCATCAACTCTCTTTCGCGCGCTCACTCTCTTTCGCGCTCTCACTCTCTTTCGCGCTCTCACTCTCTTTCGCGCTCTCACTCTCTTTCGCGCGCTCACTCTCTTTCGCGCGCTCACTCTCTTTCGCGCGCTCACTCTCTTTCGCGCGCTCACTCTCTTTCGCGCGCTCACTCTCTTTCGCGCGCTCACTCTCTTTCGCGCGCTCACTCTCTTCTCGCGCTCACTCTCTTTCGCGCGCTCACTCTTTCGCGCGCTCACTCTCTTTCGCGCGCTCACTCTCTTTCGCGCGCTCACTCAACTCTCTTTCGCTCTCTCACTCTCTGTCGCGCTCTCACTCTCTTTCGCGCTCTCACTCTCTTTCGCGCTCTCTCTCTCTTTCGCGCTCTCACTCTCTTTCGCGCTCTCTCTCTCTTTCGCTCTCTCTCTCTTTCGCGCTCTCTTTCGCGCTCTCTCTCTCTTTCGCGCTCTCTCTCTCTTCGCGCGCTCACTCTTTCGCGCGCTCACTCTCTTTCGCGCGCTCACTCTCTTTCGCGCGCTCACTCTCTTTCGCGCGCTCGCTTTCTCTTTCGCGCGCTCGCTTTCTCTTTCGCGCGCTCACTCTCTTTTTCGCGCGCTCACATCTCTTTCGCGCCATCACTCTCTTTCGCCGCCTCACTCTCTTTCGCGCGCTTCACTCTCTTTTCGCGCCTCACTCTTTCGCGCGCTCACTCTCTTTCGCGCGCTCACTCTCTTTCGCTGCGCTCACTCTCTTCCCTTTCGCGCCTCACTCCTCTTTCGCGCGCTCACTCTCTTTCGCGCGCTCACTCTCTTTCGCGCGCTCACTCTCTTCCGCGCGCTCATCTCTTTTCGCGCGCTCACTCTCTTCGCGCGCTCACTCTCTTTCGCGCGCTCACTCTCTTTCGCGCGCTCACTCTCTTTTCGCGCGCTCACTCTCTTCGCGCGCTCACTCTCTTCGCGCGCTCACTCTCTTTCCGTCCGCGCTCACTCTCTTTCGCCGCGCTCACTCTCTCTCTCGCGCTTTCTCTCTCTCTCTCTCTCGCGCTTTCTCTCTCTCTCTCTCCTATCTCGCGCTTTCTCTCTCTCCTATCTCGCGCTTTCTCTCTCTCTCTCTCTCGCGCTTTCTCTCT
Source organism: Phyllomedusa bahiana (assembly GCA_025379985.1). Classification (NCBI taxonomy): domain Eukaryota; kingdom Metazoa; phylum Chordata; class Amphibia; order Anura; family Hylidae; genus Phyllomedusa; species Phyllomedusa bahiana. Next base: position 7,365 of record JAODAL010006383.1, on the reverse strand, counting down.
CTCTCTCTCGCGCGCTTTCTCTCTCTCTCTCTCTCGCGCTTGTCTCTCTCTCTCTCTCTCTCGCGCGCTTTCTCTCTCTCTCTCTCTCTCTCTCTCTCTCTCTCTCTCTCTCTCTCGCGCTTTCTCTCTCTCTCTCTCTCTCTTTTCTCGCTTTCTCTCTCTCTCTCTCTCTCTCTCTCGCTTTCTCTCTCTCTCTCTCTCTCTCTCGCGCTTTCTCTCTCTCTCTCTCTCTCTCTCTCGCTTTCTCCTCTCTCTCTCTCGCTTTCTCCACTCTCTCTCTCTCTCTCTCTCGCTTTCTCTCTCTCTCTCTCTCTCTCTTTCGCACTCTCTCTTTCGCATTTTCTCTTTGGCGCGCGCTCTCTTTGGCGCGCTCTCTCTGTCTCTCGCATGTATTATATATAATAAGCTTATATTTACCATACGTTTCTTGCACATGGTTACAGAATGTTTCCTTTGCCTGCTATATATAGACTTTCCATAAGGTGGCAGCAAATATTATGTTTCTGCAATATGTAGCTTTATAGTTTAACTGTTTCAGACAATGCCTTCTGTAATATAAAGTCCATAAGCAGAAGAGATCTTTCTTCTCCCGGCAGCTCTTCTGGGTGCACATTAGATATTCAGTATGAAGGTTTTTGGGATATTAGTCCTTCTGATCTGCTGGCAGATGACCTCATGGCATCCTGGATGGACGGCTGCCAGCAGTCTTGAGTTTTGACAGCTTAAAGGGTTTGACAGTAACTGGGCATAATGCAAGTAGATCACGGAGGGGGGCACGTGGCCATTATTTTGCTGTTGTGGGAATATTAGCAGGTGGCATGGATGTTCATTGCATGGAGATGACACCAGAGATTTTAATAGATTCAAAAAGTATAGATACATTTCCTTCTCTTATTTTGAGATGCATAAAATTGGTGTCGCCCTCTTCAGCAGATTCCATTGACTGCATTAGCATTGCTCCTCAATATATTGAGGGAAGCGCTTATTGATCTTTTTTTACTGTGCGAGGCCATTGCAGGGCGCCTCTCTGGCTTTTTCTTAAAGGACCCCTGTGAGTGGCACATCTCTGGCAATGACTACTCTTTAATACGGGTACTTTAACCCTCCCCCTTTTTTTTAAAGCAAACTTATTGCTAGAGATTTTCCAAAACTTTCCAAAACCTCCCACAGAGTTAAAATGCAATATTAATCCATACTTACTTCTCCCATCCAGGGCCGTCCTAACAGGGTACAACAGTGCGTTGGTCCCTGCCCAAGTACCTGGCATCACACAGGGCACAGCTTGAACCATCCTCAATCACATCCATTCATGCCCAATGTCCTCTGGCATGAATGGACAGCGTAGAGCTTGGATCCTCACTCCCTGAATAGTATGGAGACCTGGAAAAGCACCGAGAGGGTTTAGATGGTTTATAATAGGTCCCCATCTGATCTGGGGGCTACCTTATTGAGGATGGATGGGTCTCACAGTTTTGATCAAAAACGAGCTCTGAGAGCCTCACATTCATCTATACTGTAAGCAGCAGAAACACACTCTCCAAAAATTATATATTCAGTGTTTTTCTGTCTCTTGGCATCTGCAGAGCTGCTGGTTCGTTTCTATGTGTTGCAAAACAGGGGGGTTTTCAGGATCTATAAGGAGATGTTCACACAGCGTTTTTGGATCTGAAAATCACATCCAAAAATGCAGCTTCAATCAGATCCAAAACGCATCTAACACACAGGTGCGTGTTTGGATGCGTTTTGGCTGCAGCAGGGACACACCCTATGGTTTTAAATAGGGCGCCTGCTGTGTCTTTCGGATCTTTTGACATGACAATTCTTTGAATGGATCAGAAAGACACAAGTAAACACTCATCAGCGATCACTCGTCTCTGAACGCCGATGCGTGTTTTATATCGAAAGCAATGTAAGTCACATTGCACATTGTTAGATGCGTGTTTGGGTCCGTTTAGGGTCTGATAGACGGATCTAATAACTTATGCTCACATGGACTCAACATGCCGTGTGAACATACCCTACAGCTGTATTTATAGAAAATATTTCTATAAATATATACAATTAGCTATAAGACTGTGTTCACATGGCGTAATTGCAGCGCGTATTTTGGCGCGTACTTGCCTGAAATGCGCCCCACAGTTATGGTAATTCATAGCTCTCATAGAGAGCAATGAATTCTGTCTGTCTTCCCCAGTGTACAATACGCGCATATTGTACGCCGGGAGAAAGCCGTGACGTGTCACTACTTTCAGACATTTATGCGCCGTGGATAATAGAATTGAATGTGGCCCCCCCCCCCCCTTCCCGTTACCCAGCGCGTGCTTCTAAGACACCCGGCATATTGTGGCGCATACAGTACATGCTGCAATACACCATGTGAACATACCCTTAGAGTATGTTCACATGTCGTATTGAGGCGCATTTCTCAATGAGCATGGTGTTGACAATATGTGCTTTCAACAGCGCTACGGCCTGGCTACGCCGGTTATCACAGCACTTAGTGAGTGTTAGGATTTTATCGTATTTGCGAGGCTCACCTCGGGCGCATTGTAGTGCAATTACGCCCAACAAATGTATTCTGTGAATATACCTTAAAGGGGTTGTCTCGCTACAAAGAATAGCTTTCAGAATGAAGGGAAGACATTTTCCAAATACATTGCTTCCTGGCTCTATTTGGTTCCCCCAGAGACCAACCTGTGTACTCCTTCCCTGCTGTTTATTCTGTGTGATAGCAGGGGGTGATGTCATCACACAGGTAGTGGAAGCCAGATTGAGAGTGTGTGTTATCTGAACTTTCAGACAAAGGCTAGTAATTAATACTGTTTACTTTAGATAAATCTCCTGCTAGCAGTTTCAGAGAGCTTCTAAGCTAATCTGAACTAATAAGCAGACTGAAAACACGGAGTTGAATACACGGAGTGAATGCACAGAGCTCGTATGCTAATTACAGACAGTCTGACCAGGAAGTGACAGGATGCATCTATGAAACTCTGAGAGGAGACCAGGGCTGTGGAGTCGGCAAGCCAAAGCCCCGACTCCTCAATTTCCCAAACCTCCGACTCCCGACTCCGACTCTTGACTTCGACTCCTGACTCCCTCATACATAGCGCATGTTTAAGTGATAACTTTACTGTAGTAAAATGGGTCCATCCCGCTGTTTATCACCTTATGATACAATAATCAAGGTATTTAGGTAGAACAGACACTGACAAGCAAAAGGGTAACAATGTTTTGATCTTTTGAACACTTGTGGGCAGAGTTGAAGAAAAAGCTGTATTTGTATCCAAGTCCAGTCTACACCAACATTGGGAATGTGTAGAAGAGACCTGGGATCAGATTTTGGTCAAGATGTGCTTGAATCTGATCCAGAGCCCAGAAGGATTCAGACAGTATAGAAAACCAAAAGGTGGGTTTCCCAAATACTAACAAAATAATACAAATTAACATTTTGATTTTTAGGAGCAAAACAGTAACAATGCAGTTACAGGAAAGAATCTGAGAACTAAGCAGATGCTAAATACTTGCAAGTCACATATATGTATAAGATAGGTAAGATGACTGTATATTAAATTACAGTAGCTACATGTACAAAGCTGTAGTGGATGGTGAGATATGGAGCCTGAAAGTCTCACAAGTTCAAAACATTGTTACCATTTTGCTGGTCAGTGTAAAATATATTTATTGGATATGACTTTAGAACATAATAAAATTGTAACTATGTAAAACACTGCAGGAACATTTGTGGAGTCTCTGAATTTGTTCTGAGAAATAGTATTGCCTCCATCAGATCCTGCACACATGACCTCACATCTGATCTCATTATTTCCAGGCTAGAGAACGGCCTCTCTACACTAACTTGGGTTGGGGGTAAAGCGGCGACCACAGGGGCAACATCTCTAACAATGTCAGGGTATAAAGGAATTGCCTCAGCCACATTTCATTTTGATGAATGGTTGAACTTTTTCTACTTCTTTGAAAACAGGTGAAAATTTTGCTGAAATCTGTTTGCCCTGGGAGCGGAATCTTTTCCCCTGGGCAGCGCTTTGCCTGCCCCATGTCATCAATTACACTCCTCATGTGATGAGGCTGAAGATATGGGAGCAGTAGCACCGGCCGGACCCAATTCCTCTTGCTCTTTGCATCGAACTAACTGGGCCAAATTATTATATATTTTGGGAGTCAGAGTCGGTCCAATCTTTTGAGTTCCCTTAATGTTTGCAGCACTGGTGGTCCAGGGTTTGAATCTGAGCAGAGGAAAAATTGCAATGAATGTGTATGTTGTACCTGTACAGTCAGTAAGGTCATAATTTAATTGCCATGACATTAACCTAAGTGTATGTGTCCTGGATAGGAGAATTACATTGTGTGAACAGCGCTGCAGAGTATGCTAGTGCTATATCAGCAGTAGGATATTAATTCCAGAAAGAGACTCCTGCAAAAATGTTCCTTTTGAATTTTTAATTGGGCATTAACAAATCTCTTCCTACTATTCTAATTACAAGCAAACTAAATGATTTTGTGTAATGGGCAGGCATTAATCTGAGCCGGGGCTCTGAAGGTGGTGTCGCATAGCCGCACCAAGTGCCATATTAGTATCACTGTTATGAATGGGTGCAGATTGAAGGCCTGAGACAACAGGCTGCATATCTCTGACCTGCAGTCTCAGACTGACCCACAGGGTAACATGGTGGGGTCCTGAACATGGCAGGCCTGGGGCAGCTTTTCAGAGTGCAAGATCATGTACCATCGATATACGGTGTGCCCCTGTGAATCAACACCCCCACCCCCCCCCCACCCAACCACACCACACCAGGAATGGACGGCACTAGTGGACATCCCTTAAGGAATGGATGGCTCTGGTGAACATACACTCAGGAATCAACGACACTGGTGGAACCCCCACCAGGAATCGATGGCGTCGGTGGGCACCCCCCACCAGGAATCGATGGCACTGGTGGAACCCCACCAGGAATCGATGGCGCCGGTGGGGCCCTCCCCACCAGGAATCGATGGCGCCGGTGGGCACCCCCCCTCCCCCCCAATCAGGAATCGACGGCGCCGGTGGGCACCAACAAGCAATTGTCAGCGCCGGTGGGCCCCAACAGTGCTGCCGATTCCTGGGAGCTCTCCAGTGCCGTCGATTACTGAGCGGCCTCCCCGGAAGTTGGCGGCAGTGGGTGGGCACTCGGAACTCCAGTATGACAGTGCTGACAAGTCAGTCATGGGCTATAATAGTGAATACCCCTCCCCATCACTATGATTTGTCTATGCAGGTGTCATTACTTCTCATACAAACTCATCGAGCTGTTGCATCTGCAGCCTCCTGTTGCATTCTGCCACGTATCTCATCTCACCTGGATGAAGCTAATAATATGTCGCCGTCTCGCCTTAACGCCAGTCCCTTCTTTTAATAAAATTCAAAGCTTCCAGCCTGAGATCTGCTGATGTCGACACTTCGTCCACCCCTCTTCCTTCTCCTTGTTGTCTCTAATTCCACAGTACACAGGTTCTCGCTGCTGGTGGAGAATAGCAGACGTGGAGCATTGCCATCAGCATATAATGTTGCTGAATCTGTCAGTTTCTTGTATTGTACATACTATGTGCTTCATTTTGCCACTCTTTTTGCCCTTTTGCACGTGCTTTGGTAGGATAAGCCGATACATTCTCCTACTGTTTACTTTTCTCCATTCATTTTCTACCAGCCCATCCTTTTTGTTGAGATTCTACTGGATTCTCCCTTCTCTTCACTTATACTGAAAGATTAGACGTCCCCGGGCATTTATTCGGTGACGGCTTTAGTCATGCACAGTGTTGCGCACGTCTTGTATTTATTGCAGATAACACCCGCGCTCTCCCCCGTGCAGCTTCGAAGCTTCGGCTTCCTATCCGTCCTCCTGTGAATCCATATTTTAATTGCAGCAAGCAGTGATGGATTGTAGCTTCCTGGTTCGACTACCAGGGGGCCATGCCGGCCTCAGTTGCCTAGGGCCCTGGCTGTTTAGGGGTTAATAGAGGGTGGACTATGCCAGCATCTGTCTTATGCCGCGGACCCTGATTGCATTGTGCTTGGTTTGCTTCCTGCAAATAAGTTGATTGGCACAGAATGAAATTGAAATTACACTGTTATTGATCAGTTGATATGTGATACTTTTACCATATGTCTGCTTTGGAAACTGTTGCAGTTTTTCTCTTCATTGTGACCTTTGCTAATGCAGTAATGCCGCTTGACACGAGCGTTTGATTTATGGAGGATGCCGGCCGCTGATCTGCAATGAAGAGGTTTAGAGATGCAGGGTTGAGGGGCTTCTCCTTCAGATGAATATTCGCCTCCGAGATCCCTTTTGTCTTGCTTTTTACTCTTCGGGTCCGTCCACACGACAAGCCTTTCCAGTGGGTTTGTCAAAACCGTCAAAAACGGACTGTAAAATCATCCCCATAGACCTCAATTAAAAATCCGCATTGTAGTCCGCACAACTCAGATTTTCTGAGGTTGGATTTTAGCCCTTTACCACCGCAGCCAGTTTTGGCCTTCCTGACAGCTCCATTTTTGAAATCTGACGTGTCACTTTATGTGGGAATAACTTTTTTGATACTTTTACCTATCCATGTCATTCAGAGAATGTTTTCTCGTGACACATTGTGCTTGTGTTAGTAAGAAATTTTGGTTTGGTCCAAACAATCCTTGTTTATTTGTGAAAAGTATCAAAATATTGTGAAATTTTTTTTCCATGTCAAATAGTTGTTCCACTCAAACTAGTTTATAACTAGCATCGACCATATGTCTACTGTAGGTTGGCATCATTTTTTAAACGTCTTTTTATTTTTTGTTTTACCACATTAGGGGGCTTAGAAATTACTAGTCATTTTTCACATTTTCAAGAAAATTTGCAATATACATTCTTTTAGGGTCCAGTTCTGACGTGGCTTTGATTGGCCTGTATGTTAGCTACCCCCATAAATGACTTCATCTAAGAAACTACACCCCTTAAAGTATTTAAAACAGCATTTAGGAAGTTTATTAACTCTTTATATATTTCACGTAAATTAAAGCAAAGTCGAGGTGAAATTTCAAAATTGCAATTTTTTTTTTTTGGGGCAAATTTTCAGTTTTTAGCCATTATTCACAGAAAAACGGTAGATGTTGCCAGGCGAATGCAACTTAATATTGATTCCCCAGATTCTACGGTTTTCCGAGATATCCCTGTGGCCCTAGAGCACGATTTGGCTCAACCACAAGCCTGAGTAGGAGGAGCACCTAACGGACTTTGAGGTCTCATTTTCATTACGACTTTCTTTAGGTGCGTTAGGGTGCTGAACCTGTAAAGGGGCTAAAAAATTAAAACTCCCTAAGAAAAAATCCTTTTA